>APFE031681068.1:7983-26452 GCA_000404065.3 Pinus taeda
GAATTTAAAGCTAGCTTAGGAAGTCTATGATCATCTATGTTATTGAGTTTGTGCTTGTAAAAAAGAAACCTAATCATAGCTAGGCTCTCAATAGGGGAAATACCTGTTTCTATAAGGAAAATAGGATAGGGTTTATTACTTTTAATTTTCAAGTTATAATTTATAAAACACTTCAGGATTTGCTCAACCTTTCTCCATGATTCTCTGGAGATGCTGCAACCCCAAACCTCACAGCCATATAAGATAACAGGAGTGACTAAAGTTTCAAAGAGGAACTTCTTTTTATCCCACATTACGAGGTTTTTTGTTTTACAATTATTTTTAAGACCAAAATAAGCTTTCCACCCCCCGCTAATCCTTTTCTCAATGCTATGGTTCTAGTTGAGCTCGTGATGAATATCAATTCCTAGGTACTTGTAACCTCCAAGTTATTATTGTCATACATAAAATTAGCGTAAGTGTCCTTCTTGGATTTGATAATCATAAATTTTGTTTTGTCAGTGTTAACAGTCATACCCATGGTAGAGCATAAATCTTTACGAAGCATAAGTTGCTTATCAAGATCAGATGGGCACCTTGCGAAAAGAACAAAATCATCAGCATAGAGAAGAAGGATGTCGACTATCCCAGCTAAGATAGTGCCATCACATCATGCTTCCTCTAAATAGCCTTCGAGCTTATCGATGTAAATGCCAAATAGGGTAGGGGAGAGGGGGCAACCTTGTTTAACTCCGATGTTACACTTAATATCTTTCGACCACCCCTTATTGCTCTTTAGCTTGGCAATTACATTCTCGTATAACCTTATAGCGGCAGCTTTCAACTCGAGAGGAACCTTAAGCTCTTCTAATTTATTCCAAAGGTTGTATCTAGGAACCGTATCGAAAGCCTTTCTAAAGTCCACAAAGAAACAAAATAAATTGGATTTATCATTACGACATTCTTCCACAATGATCCTAAGCATAACGAGGTGGTCTGTTGTTGAGTGATGCCTTCTAAAACCCGCTTGGCCTTTAGCCCACTTACCTTCACTTTCAAGCCATATGCTTAACTTCTTTTCCAAAATACTACCATATAACTTGGCTAAGAGAGGGCTGATCAATCATAATTGTTAGATAATTAGAGGGGTTATTCGTATCCCCACTTTTAAAAATAGGGATAATGAGGCTCTCAGTCCAAGGTTTAGGGAACCCTTTCTTGACTGCTTGATTGAAAAGCTTGTGGATGTGGGGGATGAGGACAGGACCTCCAATTTTTAAGATTTCCGCCTAGTAACCTTCAATGTCTTTAGCTTTCCCATTAGTGAGGCGATTAACCCCAAAATTAATGTCTTCTAAAGAGAAAACTTCTTTCATTGTGAGCAGGGTTTCCAAATTATCTATGGCATTTGGAGATTCATAAAGCTTTTTAAGATAGGAATTCCAATTGTGAAGAGCAATTTTATTATTATCTTTAGTCTTCCTAGTCAGAATCTGCCTCCAAAATTTCTTAGGAGCTACCTTAGAGAGCTGTAAGAGATTCTTTTGTCTTTGACGAATGTATTGCCTCTTTTTCCTTTTAGTTAGGGCTTTGTATATTTTTATCTTGTCCATTTTAAGAGATTCATCAATAGCTTCCTTAATTGCTCTCTTCGCACTTTTACAGTCTTTGTCATACCTGGATTGGTTTTGCTATTTCTTTTATTATTTGAAACTTCAATTGAGAAATTGTTAATAGAATATGAGAGGGTTGTAATAAAATTATGATAGAGGTCTTCTATGTTGTATATATTAATTTAAATATACTAAATATGATTTATAATTTTTTTGTGAATATTTGTTTTATTCAAAATATAAAATGTTAATTTTAAATAAAATGAATGACACATCGATTTAAAAAAAAACAACAACAACAACCACCTAAAACTGCACTTAAAATTTAAAATTTCAGGTGAGGATCTTATATAATTATAATTATGAAAAATTTGAAAAGATCATTTCCTTTTCTATGCGTGGAGATATTAAATTGATTTACACATGCATTAGATGAATGCACACACTTCGAATGAATTGCGCACACTTTGAAAAAATAGTATATATAATATATATATATATAATAATAATATATATATATATATATATTTTATTTTATTTTATTTTAGAAATCATATCTTTATAAATATAAGTTTATATATTTAATTAAATTTTAAATAAATAACTAGGAATTTTTTTAAACATATATTTTTTCAATTATTAAATAAAAATATAGTAATCATTACAATTACATCTGTTCATTCATACTTCAAAATATACACAAATATTATATCATCATGACTATGTCTTCGTTAGTGTTTAAAGAGTACCATTCAAAATAATTATCTACATATAACATAAATATATTTTAGATACATTATTTTTTCCTTATGATAGCGATTTTTATAATTTTTTAACAATTGCTAAAGCAGTTCCTGTCATTAGTTTTAATTATAGCTAAATTAAAATAATCTATAAAAAAAATTGGTAAAATAAAAACCTATATAAATACATGTAGAAACCCGAAACTAAAAAAAAATATGTTAGAAAACTAGAGAAAAACTTAAAACCACATGTTTAATACACTATAAAACAAAATAGCATAAATATAGAAAACCTTGATAAAATAACATTAAGCTAGACACTTTAATAATGCAATATAAAACTTAATACTATAAACATAAGAAATATTAAATAAAGTAACATGAAGTTTGACACTTTAATTGTCCTAGAAGCTTTTTCATCAATTATTATATTGACTTTGCTATATATATATATATATATTATATATATTATATATATATATATATATATAATTGTATCACTTTGTTATCACATGGTGTACTTGTCAAAATTGGAGAAATTAGTTTCCCCTAGTTTGTGTCATCCTAACTTATTTTATTTGTTGTGGTGTAAATATTCAATCATAAATAATAAAGTCGGTGTGAATGTTCAATTATAACTAGTAAAGTCATTTAGAATTTTTAATAAAGTCAAATTTTTGTATATATAAGATTTTGTTTTATTAGACCACTTTGTCTTTGTCATCAAAATATAGTTGCCTCTAAGAATATATTTCTAAATGGTAGTTGTTTATTAAATGAGTTTGTATGTTAATGGATGGTTGAGATTATAACTAGTAAAGTCATTTATAATTTTTAATAAAGTCAACTTTTTGTATATATAAGATTTTGTTTTATTAGACCACTTTGTCTTGTCATCAAAGTATAGTTGCCTAGAAGAATACATTTCTAAATGGTAGTTGTTTACTAAATGAGTTTGTATGTTAATGGATGGTTGAGATTTATGTATCGTAAGACAACGATGGTGGGTTGATTATAAAATTGTGTTGCAAATATATTCATGATGCATTTGATGACATCATAGTATCATACCTACAACTTTATGAATGTTAGTTGTATTTTTTAACATTTTTATTGTCAAACAAAAATAACACATTAAGATTTATTTCAAATAGAATGTATAGTTTAGTTTTTTTTTGGAAGTACACTTTATAATTTCATAGTGTACTAAGTGTTGTATTTTATATTTTAGTGAATTACATAACAATAATTAAAAAAGTAAATAATATTTTATAAATTTAGGTAAAATGTAAATTAAAAACCTTTTTAAAAAATCAATTTTCATCAAATTGTTTCTTCACAATTAATGCAAATTTCGAATTGAAATTCAAGTCGTGCTTGGTCTTGGAAGTTGAAATTCCACAAATATTTGAGGTGCTTTTGTTGGAAATTATCATGTTGATATTGATGCTCATTTGATATTTGTACGTCATAGACAGAGTATTTTGAAATTCCAATTCTGCTTGGGTTGGTTCAGTTGGAAAATTATGTTGCTAATAATGACACCCAGGAAACAATTGTGGAAATTTGCAAAGAGGGAAAAGATGAAATGTATCACGTGCGAATGGAGTGCAAGAAAGATGCATATGTATTAGTAGATTTAACACGAGACCTGGAATCATTTCCGTTGCAGATCTTGAATTCAAATATTTGTTGCTTCCATCAAGCCATTCACTGCACATTCTACATGTGTAACTACACACTTTTCATTTAGCCGGTTTTGAGATAATAGTGCCTACCACGGATTCATTATAAATGAAGTGATTCAATTAAAAATTAGATTACAACACTACATTGTATTTTCTTTGCTCTTTATCACAGGTGAGGTCACTTAAAAATGTGGGGGATGATGAATAGGAGGACATGGTTCACCAAACCATGACCAGTGATTGCAGTGCCTAAATTCATTTCGACATTAGCTCTGGTTAAATTTTGTCAATGCTTTTACTGTGGTCAGACTATGAGTGTTAGTTAAAGTTAAGTGGATGATATTTTTATAATGTCAATATCATTAAAGGCATTTTGATTAACTTTGATTGAGGGATTTTAGTGTCATTAAAATAACAATTTTTTTTTTAAATAAATTAACAACCCAAATAAACATGTGATAGGTGTGAAAATTATTTACTCTAATAATAATAATAATAATAATAAAGTTAAGAACAACCACCTTCAAAAAATAGTATCAAGCTAGGTTTATACACACCTTCCATGTTTATTAAATGACCATCCTCACTAATAATTAACCAAAAATTTATGTTAAAATAAAAAATATATATAGAGCTCAACTCATTTTCCTATAAATAGTTTTGTTTAAATAGTAATTTTAATGTAACCCAAGTTCAGAGATAGTAGCGAGTCATGATTATACACATTAAGGATGATTAATGAGGGATGATCATTCTCACTTAGTTGACCATTATATTTTGCGAAAACAAAAATATAAAAACTCATTTTATGACAAATATAAATATATTCTCGAAATTTATGAAAAAGCCAAAATGTCTCAATGAGAGGGTGAATATATTATTTTTACCGCTTGGAAAAAACACGGAGCTTTGACACAAAGGTAGGTGATAACTGTGGTGGGATTGTCACAGTCAAAATCTTCTTCCGCCAAAATTCACGGTATATGATAATTGGCGATAAGGATGACTTGTCATGTGGATAAAGATTTCGCATTTGGACATTTAAAATATGCATGTAATATGTTAGGCCATCACATTTTTCGTATCTCTTTACCCTATACAAACTACTCTTCCATCCAAGGATAGAATTTTGATCCAAATTTTCGTGTGAAGATAAATTAGTGGACATTATAGATTAGGTTGCACAAACAATTTTTTAGAAAAATAAATAAATAAATAAAATTTATGTTACAAATTAATGATGGGAGTACATTTGTCATCATTGTAAAATAAGAAGTAAACCAATAGTGTTTCAGATAAATCAATTTAAATATTGTTTAAAAATAATAAATTCAGATGATAATGTCTAACTTTGGATAAGTTTCATTTTTTTTGTCCAAAGGAAACTAATATATGGTCAATGCAAAAGTGAACACAGTATATCCCGCGTGCAATAGGCATAATAATGAAGACCATAATTATATACTCATCACAAAACAACCCTTTTTTTAAAGTAATGTTTATGTCTAAGTTAGTTTCAGGTTGTGGACGCATCGAAAAAACTAGGCGAACGAATAAAAAGCCAATTTCGTCAATTGTCATCACAAAATCCCGTATCGGTCAACCCCAAAATTTGTGTGCAGGACATTTTCCACGTATTTTCCACATCAATCTCGTCAGCATTTAGGTGGCATATAATAATGTGTCAAATAGCAAAGATGATGCACAAGGAGTGCAAGGATCGTAACACACAAAAAGAGATGATGGATTAGTTGAAACCATCGATTTCTCTCAAATGAAGCATATTTAGAGGAATATCAAATATCGACCATTGGTTAAAAAGTGAAAGTGGGTTCATCCACCTGAAATTGAAATAGGAATCTTTCGACTAGTTACATCGAAGGCGTTCTTTAAGGGGAAAGTTACTCCTATAATAATAAATTACGAACACACAAATTACAACCAAAAAGACAAAATGTAATGAATACGAAATTCAAATTGAAACTTAAATGTCCAGTTCCTAGGTAAGTATATGTTTTTTTCTAGCTTTTAATCATAGAATTCTTTGAATACTAAAATTATAATTTTTGGAAAATACTTCACCATATTTCCTTTCTTATTTGAAAAAAAAAAAAAAAAACATAAACACCTTTAGGTGGGGGGAAGGGACATCCATTTATTATCACATCCATATCACTTCATTTCATCCTAACATACTCATCCTAATCAATTATGATTGCATTATGGTTCAAAAGTTATGTGATTTGCAAATAAATGTCTAAATGATGAGCATATTATATGGTTGATTTATGCATTCTTAAACATGTTCAATGAATCTTGCTACAACAAAAAGAAACACTGTATCGAAACACAAGAACCTATACCAATTAAGATTTGGTTGTCACACAAGAACCAATGAAACATGTTGCAATTCAATGTATGACAAGGTATACTTTGCAAAACGGCATAAAATTGTCAAATACTATTAAATGAAAAGTTTAAGGACATATGATATAAGTCAAGCTCATTCAAAAGCAAATCATGATTAAGCAATGCAGTGGATTGCATGAGGACATGCAATAATGTTAGTTGGGGGGGAATGTAGAGTCTCCAAAGTGTATTCAAAATATCATCCACTTTCACCTTTATCAGCACCATTTCACTCACATGTCACAACTCCATGACCATATAACCTTTCATTAGCCTCCATTTTCATAATTATATGGGTTACATTTGTGTTTTCCAAAAGTGAATGATTTTTATTATTATAAGTGAATTAAATGGTTAAAACTTAGAAAAACAACATATACTTGCTAATACTTAAAAGTGGCTTGAGTTTCATGACATGTGTAGGACATTTGGAAGTTTCCAAGGCACCCTTATGTGGCGTCCAATGCTCAAATTCGAATTATCTTCAAGATATAGAAGAATATATGGATAAAGGTCAAAGAGGACATGTGTCTCATCATTACCTATTTGAGTTGTAACTCTATGATATTTTCTAGGGATCTAGGGAGAGAATAATGGACTTACATTAATGAGGTAGCTTCTTATGATTTTGTATAAATAGGAGAGCCTTCTCCTTTGAAAGACATGTGTAAAGTTAGAGATACTCAGGTGGAAAGTTAAGATTGCTTATGAATTTAGCACCATGCTCATGAGTGATGTTCACCTTGATTGGTAATGCTTGCGTTGGGAGCCTCTCAACTTGCCATCTATCATGCTTTTGGGTTTGCCACCTAAAATGTGTGAGATTTATTGCTTTTCATAGATTAAGATTTATTACTTTCATAGATTAAGATTTATTTCTTTCATATCTTTTCCTATGTGAGAGGATAAGAATGATTGTCTTTATTTTCTTTCTACCTAGAAGTTAAGAGCATTTGTTTTTATTTTCTTTCATATATTTTCCTGTGTGAGAGGTTAAGAGTGATTTTTTTGTTTTATTTCTACCTAGAAGTTAAGAGCATTTGTTTTTATTTGCTTTCATATCTTTCCCTATGTGATAGGTTAAGAATGATTGTTTTTGCTTTCATCTTTGAAAAAGTGGTGTGCTTTTCAGTTCCTACAAGATTGAAAGATTAAGATTTCAATTATGTGCGTTGTACTATAATTGTACTATAATTTATTTTGAATTGAGTGTTGAATTAGAATAGGTGAATTTGGTTTTTCATTATTTGGTTCCGTAGTTAGATTGATCTAAATTGAAAGTTAATTTCTAGCATATATAGTGCACGCATGCTTCGCAAGTTTTACGAAACCCCCGAGTTGAAAATTAAATGATAGGTAATTAATTTGCCTCAACACTTGGTTAGAAAGACTTATTATTTTTTGTTACTGGATGGCATATTATGTTGTTAGGTGGCTGCCAGACTTGGTTTCCCTCTGGGAATGTTGAGACCACCTATCTATTATGTGGATGTAACTTGCTTTTATATTTGAATGAACCTGTAAGTAATGAGCGAAAGAGAGTTGAGTTATTCCACATTAGAGTTGTTATAAAACATACAAAGGTGGAAACTTTGTTCGATTCAGGTTCCTAGGCAAACTTAATCTAAAATTCATTAGTGAGAAAGTTAGGCCTTGAAACTAAGCCTCATTTGAGTCCATAACCACTTGGTTGGGTAAGCGATAAAGCTAAATTGCATGTAACCAAGCAGTGTAGGACTAGATTTATTATTGCTTCTAAATTAGTTGATGAGGTAGAGTTAAATGTTGTTCCTTTGGACATCTATGGAATCATCTTGGGAAGCGCCTATTTATATGGCAGAAAGACAGTTTTATTTTGGCATGAAAACAAATACCATCTCACAAAGGATGGGGTAGAATATATAATCAGAGCTCATTATACAAAAGTTAGTGCTAGCCTTGTAAGCGCAGGACAGATTAAATGATTGGTTAAATCCAGTAAAGGGTGCATGCTCATGGTAATGAGAGCAAAAGAGGCCAAGACAGTTGACACTTTCAAAGGTTGTGATCCTGATCATAAGAGAGAATTGTTTCTGACTATGATGGAATGTTTCAAGAACCGAGACGATTGCCCCTAAAAAGGGAAATCCAACATGAGATTCATTACAACAGGATTCTCCTTTACCAAATTTTGGCATGTATAGGATGGCTTCTATCGAAGTTGAGGAGATCAAGAAACAGGTGCAGGAACTGTTAAATTAGGGAATCATCAGACCGAGTTCTTCTTCGTGTGGCTCATCGATCATGTTAGTGCCAAAGAAAAATGACACATGGAGAATGTGCACAGACTACAGGTTGTTAAACAAGATTAGTGAAGAATCGATACCCTCTCCCTCGCATTGATGAATCGTTAAATCAGTTGAAAAATGTTGTTTATTTTACAAAGCTGGATTTGCGTAGTGGATATCACCATGTTAGAATTACAGAGCAGGACGTTTAGAAGACTACATTAAAAACCAAAAAGGGTTGTTCGAATGGATGATGATGCCATTCGGACTATGCAATGCTCCAACCACGTTTATGAGGGTAATAAATGATCTATTTAGGCCCTTTCTTGATCTTTTTGTGCTTGTATGTCTGGACGATATTCTTGTGTATAGTACGACATGAGATGAACATGTGTGTCATGTGAAGAAGGTGCTTGATGTTCTGAAGTGAGAAATATTGTATGTAAAAATGTCAAACTGTGAATTTGGGAGTACCTCTCTAGTTTACTTAGGCCACATAGTCATATAGATCCCTCTAAAGTAGATGTGATTATGAAATGGCCTGAGACACCAAATGCTACAGAGGCCCGAATATTTTTGGGTGTGGTACATTATTGTAGAAGGTTCATTGTGAACTTCCCTGTTATCACAACCCCCTTGCATGCATTGACCAGTGTGAAGCATGCCTTTCAGTGGAGAATGATGGACACTAAGATGAAAACAAGTATGACATTTCATCCACAGACCGATGGGAAGACAAAGGTCATCAACCGCATTGTGGTACACTTGTTATGAGGCTATTGTGGAAAACATCCCAAGTTGTTGGATGAACAACTTCCTTATGTACAACATGCATACAATCAAGCAACACATTCATCTACACATAGCTCACCATTTGAGACATGTTTTGGCTATCTACAAAGAGATCCCTTGGACATGGCCTTTGGGAAAGAGGAGGATGGAAATGGACGAGATGATGGGGACAAAGTAGGGAATTTTATTGAGCGGGTACGATAGTACAGGAGAAGTTGGAGAAGAGTCAAGCTCGGTATAAATCTCAACATGATAAGCATCGAGTTGACCATCAGTTTCAAGTTGGGGAAAAGGTATGGCTCCACATCAGCAAGGATTGAATGAAGGGAGAAGTGAAGAAATTGATACCCATTCGATATGGTTCCTTCACAATTTTGGCAAAGATTAGAGACAATACTTTTCATCTTTTCTTGTCTTCTTATATGCAAATGTACACAGTAGTAAATGTTGTGAACCTGAAGCTTTATGAGCCTCCATTGATTATGGATACTGAAGAGATTGCACAAATTCCTATAGTTGATGATTTTTTACCAGAGTATCTAGATAAGTTGCCCGAAGATATCATACTCGATTGTGTTATCACTCAGAATTTTCTTAAGGTTAAAGAAAGAAATTTCCAAGGTAACCACAAACTAACCTTTTAAGTACAGAATCTAGCCAATCTGTACTCAAAGAGGGCTCTCTCTTTAAGATTTAGGTTTTTCTTATGGGATATTAGGCCAGTTATGAAAGCTTGGGGGTTTTGATTGTGTTTGGTGGTGGAATTCTGGAGAAAATAGATAGAACAGAGTATCTCAGGCCATTGGGCTATGGAGTCAACTGAAGATGGCTTAACTACATCATGTTTTTTCAACAAAATAGGATTTCACATGGCAAGATAGTCAAACAAGAGGAAAATGGTAACTTGAAAGGGTGAAATGGACTTAAAATAGAAGAAGGGAAATTAAGAATCCTTCAACAAGTTTTAAGAGGAGGGAAATTGGGTGATCACTAATAAAAAGAAATTAAGAATTTCTTATTAAATGACCACAATGATAAACTAAGAAGCAAGGAGCAATTAAGGATTCCCTGCCTATGATAGCTTAGAAGAAAAGATTTAGAATCAAAACGATTTTAAAGACAGAATGCAATAAAGCACTTTTCGAAATATAATTTTTCATTTATTATTCATATATGAAACACATGTGAAATATTAAACCAGAAAACAATAACATGTAATGAATCCTCAATACTTATTTGTCCAACGTTTGACACATGAATCCTGTAAAAGTCCTTTGCTTTATTTCTTCATTCAGCCAGCGATACAATAGTTGTTCAACAACACTTCTATTCCAAAATAATGAGTCTATAGAAATTTCTAAGAATCCACCCAAAATACTTCAAATGAAGAAGTATTTATACTAATTCTAAACTGAAATATCTTGAAAAAATATCAAGATTGGTTTACAAATATCTCAAACTGTTTTACAATAATAGAAATTAAATAAAGGACATTCAAAACTAATGAATCTATTTAGCACTATTTCTATGGATTTATGGTGACAAAAAAGAGAAAGTCGAATTTGATAGTAACTCTTAGTTGATGATGAGGCATCCCAGTCACTAACTGCATCCTTCCTTTGTGCATTCTGCCCCAGAAATTCTGCAACCTTAGGGTCCAATTATACGCTTTTATATCTCAATCCGTGATAGATATGTAAAAAGTGAAAGAGGTTTTTGTCAATAAGAATGTTTTTGAGATAAACCTCTCGCAGTTTCCAAAAATTCAGCTCCAACTATTCACAATATTCTTTGCAAAAAGATGTCAAAAACATGACTTCACACAAACTGAAAAATAGGTTGTGAAGACATGCACTTATCTTCTTTTTGGTACTACCTGTTTAAAAAGTGAGATAGGTTTTTGTAGATTGTTCAGTTAGGAACAAAACCTCCTCTAGTGTTTCAAAATACATCTTGTATTTGTCACAATAGTTTCTACAAAACTATGACTTAAACAGGAAATTTCTGAAGAATGTACCATTTCTGCTCTGATTTCATATTTTAACCTTGAATTTCTTTTAATTGTTTTCCACTTTTACTTTGGATAAACTTCATTGTAGCTAGTGAAAGATTTTTCATATTTGTTTAACCCTTACTGCATCCATATTTACTTTTTACCATTTGTTTTTCATCTGTCTTCACTTTGACATGAATTTGTATGCTTTATTTTGTAATTGTCTTCCCTATTGTTTATCTTCATGCTAGCTGATTTACTTGACTTGGTCTTCAATCTGATACTCTTTAACCCTGATACACTTTGGTTGTTATTTAATATGTCCTTTTACATTCCATCTCTATTTGAATAGATTTGATAACAATCTTGGAGTAAACATGTCTTATGACTAGTATTAAGACTGTTTATCCAAGGTTGCGGTCTTTGATTACCTGTTATGGAGTGACTGGTAATGGTCTATTCGTTGACTTGGAAGCACACTGTGGACTGGAGCGGCATCAGGCAACAACTTTGATGGTGGTTGATGGTTTTGGGTACGAGGTGGTCATTTTCTACGTACTAGTTGCATGCATGAGTTTTTCAGAATAAGGGCGAAAAATGGATTAACTTTGTTTTTATGCAAAGTCAAAGTTTTTAGCGGGTTCGAGATTTGGACAGATGGCATCAGCGGGAATATGATTTGACGTTTTTTCGGTTGCGGGAGGCGGCAAGCAGTTTTCATTGCACCGCTAATGGAAGGGAGGCAGTATTTGGGCTAGACCAAGTGATTCCATACGATGAGCGATGCGTGGCAATGGCACTGTTCAGAAAACCGCTCGCCATTGCACGGTAAAGTTCGGTGGTGGAGGGCCATGTGATATGAATGACAGCATTGGAGAGGCTGAACGTGCGATCCCTTGGGTGTGGTCGCTGAATCCGTTTTGGATTTTGGATTCCCGATTCATGTGTTGTTAGCGCGAGGGATTACCGTGGCGTTGGATTCTTGGTTGAAAAGATCTGAGGGGCTTGATCGAATGGCTATCAAGGAGGTGAGGTGGCCGAAAGTTAATGAGGGTGGGCCCAACACAATTAAAGATTTTTTAATCATATCGGGAACAACGGGATTGGTCAGGAAAGTTATTAATTAAGCATGGGGGTTAATTAATCCTTATTTAATATGGTGGGGGTCAGGGTTCTTAATTAGTTATAGATTAACTAATTAATCCTAATTAAATGTGTATTATGGTTGTATTTTAACCAAGGGGCAGGATATATAAGTATTTTGGGGTTTTCACGTAATTAAAATAATACGGAAATGGGTAAATTTCTATAGGGGAAATATATATTAACATAAATTAGTAGTTAATATGACATAGAATGGAAAAAGCGCTAAGTCTAAAACATTTTTATGTGTAAATTAAAACTTAGGCTAAGTGAAAAATAAGGGTTTTTATGGGAAATATTTTAATTTCCCTAAGTAAAATAGGATTTTACTTAGGAAAAACTTTATCAAGGGAATGAATGATTTATGAAGGGGTATGATGATTGATAAATGGGTTTAAGTACTTAGGCATTATAAATTATTGGGCTGAGGGTCCGGTCCCTCCAAAAGTCAGAGAAATGCTCTCAGCCCCTCTAATTTGATAAATATCTTGGCACTTAGGGGAAAATAGTGACAATTTAGGGGAAATGAGTAGGGGAGTTAATTATTTCGACTTTGCTTGTTTGATGTGCCTTCCATATGATACATGCCATTTGTCTTATGATGAAAGTAAAAAGATTTGCACATTTTAGACATATCATTCATCATATGTTATTCTGCAACCATCATTTACCTACCCTAACTATTTAACCTAGCATTTTTACTTCTTTATTAGGGTTCACTTAGACTGGAAAACCATTATCAAACTTTCTTTTCTTTTACATTGTAATGCCTATCTAAGTCTACACTTATTACATCCAAGGGCTCAAATTAAACGGTTGAGCTCCTTTTTTCACTCTACCTATCTACTCATCTGCCAAGATTACACTGTTTGATCAGATCTTTATTCTCTATTTCTACAACATGAAATTGAAAATATGAACTAGTCAAGCTTAAACTATTTGACTATTCATGAATTGTGGCATAAGTGACAAGCTGCACACAATTGTTTATTATACAATAGTAAAAAAGTAGTGGCATGTAGGCTTGGACACTTTCCTGGTCTCTTTTGGTGGGGCTCATTTTTTTTTCATTTTTTGACCATCTTTTATTTCTTTTCACCTTTTGATTTTTCTTTTAGGGTATACCCTCTTTACATTTTTTAATTTTTAATTTTATTTTTTACAAATATGGAAAACCTTTGCAACGAGTAAAGGTATGAACATATTACATAGCTTATCAAGTCAATCATGATATATGACACCTATTAGTATAGGGGCATAATAGTGACTCCACTTGGGGATGGCTTTTCCTGGTGGAAAGAGTAGAACGGTAGATCAGTGGCCTCTTAGTGACTTGGACTTTGCTCTACAATCTTCTCTTCCTTGTTGCTTTATTGTATGTATGATAGTGATCATTCTGAAGCTCAGGGCCTTCTCTTCGGGCTTCAACTCCAAAATTACCATCCAATCAACACCAAACCTTTATTCTCCCTTCTTGAATCCCACTTGAGCACCTTGTCACTTAGGTAGGAATCTTCAGTCTTGGTCTTTTTATTAAAAATATTTTTAAAATTTTCTTGCACAACTTTGAGATCTGACCTGAAACTAAAAGGTGCTGCAACCTTCAAACCAAATTAGTAAATCATCAAGATCTTAGGGCCTTTTGATTGGATTCAAATCTTTTAGGATTTATTTCATAATCTAATTAAATCCTACCTACTCTATATTGTTTGAGAAGCAGGTTGATATAAATAATACAAAAATGCCAATGAAGCCAATTAAGCAACTGCAGAAACAAATGAATTGCTTGACTAATTGTCAGTAAAGTCAGAAGCATAATTTGATCATGTACCCACATAATCAAAATTGTGATATATGAAGGCCACTGCTGATGTATTTGGTCCTCATAGAGAAAACATGTTAAATAATTTGAGTTGAGAAGAACCTCCATATAATCTGCTATAGGATCAACAAAAGCATAAAGTGTGATAGTTTCTTTTGGGCCTTCATTGTCTAATTTATCAGTTGTATCCTCAATACTAAACCCTGCAACTACTTCTTTAGTCTTGCTCTTAAAAGCATAATCATCCTCAATATATAAATCAAAAGGTAGTACAATTTTCTCATGGTTTAGAGAAGGAAGATTTTGTAAGAATTCTTTAGGATCTCGAGAATTATATGACTGAATTTGAGAATGCAAAAGTTTAATTTCATTTTCATATTTTTCAACAACTAAATTAAGAAAACAAATTTTAGTTTCATGAGATTATTTTCTTATTTTGACAATTATAAACACAACTCTTAAAAAATCTTCATCAAGCTGAAATTTTGATAAATCATCCCCAAATTCATTTAAAATTTCATCAAATGAAAGATTTTTCACAAACCCGATCATCATGTCTCACTATTAATGCTTTGGAATATGGATTATTTGATTGTGGAATTTCTCTGAAATTTGAAGCTCTGGATCTTTGAACAATGGAGTCTTGATTGTTTAGGGCTTCTTGATTGGGAAATGATCGTCAAAAGAGTCAGAAGAATGATGCCCAAATGCGCATGGATATTTTATATTTACAATTTTCAAAAAGAGATAATCCAAAAACTACTCTAAGATCTTTTCTAAAATACTATATACATTGGAAAAATCTATCAATTTAGAAAGAACATAGTGTCTTGGATGATAATCCAAGTTAAAAGCCTGATATTTTCACAGAGTTCTTTCAGGTTCATTTCTCCAGTGGAGTATTGATTGTGAAATTGATTTGGAGTCGCCAGGTGGATGATTTTAACCTTTGTGTGTCTGATCATTGTCCACCATCATAGATCAGATATAAACTTGTAAAACAATTCTGAAGAAAATGTTATTTCTCCCTAGCAGAGTCGCCACTATGCTATCACTCAAAATTTTCTCAAGGTTAAAGAAAGAAATTTCTCGAGGTAACCACAAACCAATCTTTTAAGTACATAATCTAGCTAATCTGTACTCAGAAAGAGCTCTCTCTTTATGATTTAACTTTGGTTTATGGGATATTAGGCTAGTTATGAAAGCTTGGTGGTTTTGATTGTGTTTGGTGGTGAAATTCTGGAGCAGATGGATAGAACAGAGTATCTCAGGCCATTGGGCTATGGAGTCAACTGAAGATGGCTTAACTGGATCAGGTTTTTTCAACAAAAGAAGGTTTCACAAGGCAATATAGTCAAACAAGAGGCAAATGGTAAACTGAAAGGGTGAAATGGACTCAAAAGAGAAGAAGGGAAATTAAAAAGCTTTCAACAAGTTTTAAGAGGAGAAAAATTGGGTGATCACTAATAAAAAGCAATTAAGAATTTCTTATTAAATGACCACAATGATAAACTAAGAAGCAAGGAGCAGTTAAGAATTCCCTGCCTATGATAGCTTAGAAAAAAACATTTAGAATCAAAACGATTTTAAAGACAAAATGCAATAAAGCACTTTCTGAAATATACTTTTTCGTTTATTATTCAAATATGAAACACATGTGAAATATTAAACCAGAAAACAAGAACACATAAGATATAGAATAATTATTTGTCCAACGTTTGACACATGAATCTTGTAAAAGTCCTTTGCTTTATTTCTTCATCTAGCCAGCCATACAATAATTGTTTAACAACACTTCTATTCCAAAATAATGAGTCTATAGAAAAGTCTAAGAATCCAGCCAAAATACTTCAACTGAAGAAGTATTTATACTAATTCTAAACTGAAATATTTTGAAAAAATATCAAGATTGGTTTACAAATATCTCAAATTATTTTACAATAATAGAACTTAAATAAAGGACATTCAAAACTAATGAATATATTTGGCACTATTTCTATGGATTTATGGTGACAAAGAAGAGAAAGTTGAATTTGATAGCAACTCTTAGTTGATGATGAGGCATCCCAGTCAGTAACTGCATCCTTCCTTTGTGCATTCTGCCCCAGAAATTCTGCAAACCTAGAGTCCAATGATACGCTTTTATATATCAATCCGTGATAGATATATAAAAAGTGAAAGACATTTTTTATATAAGAATGTTTTTGAGATAAACCTCTCTCAGTTTCCCAGAATTCAGCTCCATCTGTTCACAATATTCTTTGCAAAACGATGTCAAAAACAGGACTTTGCACAAACTGAAAACTAGGTTGTGAAGACATGCACTTATCTCCTTTTTGTTACCACCTGTGTAAAAAGCGAAATAATTTTTTGTAGATTGGTCTGTTGGGAACAAACGCCTCCTCCAGTTTTTTAAAATACATCTTGGATTTGTCACAATAGTTTCTGCAAAACTATGACTTAAAAAAGAAATTTCTGAAGAATGTACCATTTCTGCTTTGATTTCATCTTTTAACCTTGAATTTCTTTTAATTGTTTTTCACTTTTACTTTGGATAAACTTCATTATAGCTGGTGAGAGTTTTCATATTTGTTTAACCCTTACTGCATCCATATTTACTTTTTATTGTTTACTTTTTACTGTTTGTTTTTCATCTTTCTTCACTTTGACATGAATTTGTATGTTATGTTTTGTAATTGTCTTCCCTGTTGTTTACCTTCATGCTAGCTGATTTACTTGACTTGGTCTTCAATTTGATACTCTTTAACACTGATACACTTTGGCTATTCTTTATTGTGTCCTTTTGTCTTCCATATCTATTTGAATAGATTTGATAACAATCTCGAAGTAAACAGGTCTTATGACTAGTATTAAGATTGTTTATCCAAGGCTATGATCTTTTGATTACCTGTGATGGAGTGATTGGTAATGGTGTACTGGTTGACTTAGAAGCACGCTGTGGACTGAAGCGGCGTCGAGCAGAAAATTTAAGGGTGGTTGATGGTTTTGGGTACAAGGTGGTCATTTTCTACGTACTGGTTGCATGCATAAGTTTTTAAGAATAAGGGCGAAAAATGGATTAACTTTGTTTTTATGCAAAGTCAAATTTTTTGGCAGGTTCGGGATTTAGACAGATGGCGTCAACGGGAATATGATTTGACGTTTTATCGGTAGCGGGAGGTGGTAAGCGGTTTTCATCGCACCGCTAATGGAGGGGATGTGGTATTTGGGCTAGACCGAGCGATTCCATATGATGAGAGATGCATGGCAATTGCACTGTTCAGAAAATCGCTTGACATCGCGCTCTAAAGTCTGGTCACAGAGGGCCGTACGAAATGAATGACAACCATTGGATCTGAGGGGCTTGATCAGACAACTATCAGGGAGGTGATGTGGTAGAAAGTTAATGAGGGTGGGCCCAACACAATTAAAGATTTTTTAATCATATCGAGAGCAACGGGATTGGTCGGGAAAGTTATTAATTAACCATGGGGGTTAATTAATCCTTATTTAATATGGCAGGGGTTGGGGTTCTTAATTAGTTACAGATTAACTAATTAATCCTAATTAAACGTGTATTATGGTTATATTTTAACCGAGGGGCGGGATATATAAGTATTTTTGGGTTTTCACGTAATTAAAATAATACGGGAATGGGTAAATTTCTATAGGGGAAATATATATTAACATAAATTAGTAGTTAATATGACATAGAATGGAAAAAGCACTAAGTCTAAAACATTTTTATGTGTATATTAAAACTTAGGCTAAGTGAAAAATGAGGGTTTTTATGGGAAATATTTTAATTTCCCTAAGTAAAATAGGATTTTACTAAAGAAAAACTTTATCAAGGTAATGAATGATTTATGAAGGGGTATGATGCTTGATGAATGTTGTTGGGTCCCTATAATACTAGTGATTACCCCATTACTATTGTAGTTATACCCCTTATTAATATTTTTGTGCCCCTATTGTCCCCATATTGTTATTATCGTGCCCCATAGAATCCCTCTATTGTTA
>APFE031681069.1:0-19612 GCA_000404065.3 Pinus taeda
AATAAAAAGTTAGCCATTCAATTTTCATTATCAGTCCAAAATTAATCAATACCTTTAGAAAAGTGAGAAAATAACTTGTTCATTTCATTGATTCAAAATTATTATTTTTTCTTGACATGTAGCGACTTAATGTGGCGACTCAGTGTGGCGACTTTATGATAACACCCAATTTGACTTCCCTTTGACCGGGGTCTTTTTCATCAAATTTGACTGAATGAATAGGACACCATCCATGTACTGACATTTCCTTAGCTACCCATGTGACCTGTTTTGCCTGATGACAGCTACAACCTAGAGTTTAACAAAACAGCTGCGGGATCACTAAATGGCTGCGGGATTGCACAGTGTAAAAAAAAAAAATACTGTGAAATGGAGTGGCTGTGTGCGAACAAACTAAGCAAACTTCGGCTCTGTTCAGAATTTTGTGGAAAATATGACTTGTCATTTTCACTCTACAGAGAATGATTATAACTGAAGCAGGCATAGATCCTAGAAGGTTATGCTCTTCAACGCACACAATAACCTCATCACACAAATCCATTACATAACGTATGCAATTGTAAGAAACCTGTTTCCTTGATGCATCTCTGAGATGACTACCTTGATGCTAATAGAAAATAATTATGCACCGCTTCAAAAGACCAACATACAAGCCTGATTCGAATTTGTCTTCCTTCATTTGCGCATGAATGGAATGATTTAAAACACCCATTTCCTTCAATATTCCACTTATCATTCGCTTGTCCCCATAGGAACCAATTGTCGGCAAAGATTGTTAATTCAAAGAATTGAAACTGATTTCGTTACAGAGACAAAGAATTAGGTGCAATTCCATTACAGGGACGAAGAACCTGCTCTTCTGGAAAATTAACCTTCTGTACAGAGCTCAAATCATGCTTGTCAGATACAACCTTCATAACTTTGAAAGAAAGAGACCTCCGAATCCTTGTTTAAAGCTTGATCAGTGGCAGTCTGCTTCGGTAACTTAGGTCGAGGGCCTTAAGAATTCATAAATAGGATTAGGGATAATGTTTTGACCAAATTCAATCTTCATCATGTGGGCACGGATCCATCCACAACATCGTAGAACCCCTAAGTGCGCACATGCTGGCTATACACTAAGCCTGATAACAATATCATGGCTCACTCCTTCCGGCCTCAAGGTTTCTTTGACATCTTCACTCTGAGCATAAACAGCAATCGTGTTACCCCATGAGATGGCATGACGTTGATGTCTTCAGTCAAACAATTGACGTGACAGAGAGTCGTGTTTAATTCAGACTGTTGTTAACATGTAGTTTGTTTAATTAGGATTGTTACTAATCGAGAGGTGGCAGAGCAAGTGCTTAGACGGGTGGCGAAATCAATAAACGGTTTTTTTTTTTTAGTGACACAGCGTGCCGTGTTTGAATTGTTCTCTGTGCATTTAATAAAAATCCTTTTTTTCCTCATATCCAGTGACACGGTGGATGACCTGGCCGCCAAGGAAGTCTATTCTGAGCAAATTTCTCAAGGAAATCAAAATATGGCCCAGACGCTCCTCTAGAATTGCTGCTGGCTCTTGAAAATTTTTTTTGGGCATCTACAATCTTCTGCATTTCATTTTGATTTTGTTTGGTTTCTTGGATCAACAAGATTTCGGCTCTTTCATTTTGAAGAAGGTCTCTTAAGGCAGTTGTTTTGGAGGCGTGCCCCATGCCCTCACTGTTCCAGGATAGGAGCTTCATCATGGTACATTCGAGCGTGGAGGTGCTCACCTCTCTTGGTCTTTCCCTGTTGTTTCCTTTTCTTAGTGTCCTGTAATGAAGGATTCCATTGGGGTTTGGATTCCGAGGGCAATGTCTTTTTGAGTACTTTCTTCTCGATGCTGCTTGGCTGAATTCCTTCTTGGTCCGAGCTTCTTGTGTAGATCACTTGAAGAGCCAATTTCTTTTGAAGAGCTTCTTGTGGTTCTAGGAGGGGGGGGGCTCAATGGAAGGCTGGGAGAGGATCGAAGAGATCAAGGGAGGGTCAGACAGTTCAAAGGAGGGCTGGTCAGATTGAGGATCTTCAGAGGCTAGAATTAGGAAAGGGTTGGAAGATGAGGGGAATGGAGGATCTTGGGATGGGCCCGAGGGTTTGGGAGGAGGAGAATTAGGGCAGTGGGAGGAAGGGCCCGGTTGATCAGAAGTTGATTCAGGTTTGGATGGGGGGGTTGATTTCTTTTTTTTAACAGTTTCCCAGTGTCCTCCTTGATCTTCAGTTTCCAAATTAGTCACTTTTGTGAATCTATTAGCAAAGTGCCCGTATTCATGACATACCTTGCATTTGAAGGGTATTTTCTCGTAGTCCAACTGCTGTATGTAGCTCCAGTCGTCCACCTTCATCTTGATGGCTTCCGGGAGTCCTTTCCCGAGGTCCACTTCCACACAGATCCTTGCATAGGCTTGCATGTTGTCCTTGGGCTCACTTCTGACGATGTATTTCCCTACTGCGTTCCTGATTGCTTTGACCGATTCATCTCCCCAACAATGCAAGGGCAGATGAGGAAGACGGACCCAAACTGGAACAACATTGGGGATGTCTAGTTCTGGATCGAAATCAGGGGTCCACTTGTTTAAATATAGCCCACGGGAGTCCATGAAATAGGGCCCATTCCTGAATATCAGATCCTTATCTGCTTTGGTTTCGAAATGAAAGGTGTAGTAACCTTTGCCACAGAAACGGATTGAGATCTTTCCTTGGATTTTGTCGAACCAATTCCTTTCCACCCATCTTTGGAATGTTCTTGGTGAAGGCCATAAACCCGTAAACTGTCCTATGAGTCCTTTTTCTGCTAGTGATAGAGCTGCCATTTAGGGAAGAGATGGAGGCAGCTGGACTTCTTGGAGAATATCCAGTTTCTTGACAAATTTTGAAGTTGCAGGTTTGGGTCGGGAAGGGGGAAGGAACTTTACCAGTTCTGAGAAGGCTTTCTCAGCATCCCCTTGGGATGGATCTGGATGGGCCATGGCTGCGGCCAAGGCCCGGAATGCAGGCCTCGCGGCCGAGGCCGAGGCGGCGACGCAGCAGCTCAATGTTCTCCTAGGTCTTCACGCAATCCTGCTCCATTCCGCGATTTTCTAGAGCAACTTTCTTGATTCCAATCGAGATCAATATTTAGTTTTGAGCCTCAATATTTCTAGGAAATAATTTTATCCTAATTTATTAATACCTTTTCTTATTGATATGGACCATATTAGTTTCAAACTGTGAAATATTGTTGATAATATTATAGATAGGCGCACCTCGTATTGGTGGAGTGTGATGTTTTTGAGATGTTTTTCTTATGCTCTATGTTTTTATAGTATTCGTGGTAGGGAATGATTTTATTATGCTTATGAACAATGCTACTTATTTTTTGAGATGTTTCCTAGAACTTGCTCTAAGATTGTCAATATACTTCCTCCCTTCTCATCAACCATCATTTGTATATCAATAAGGGAATTATTAATGACCAAAGTGGGAAAAATGAAAAAATCATGCATCTTGAATGTCTCTACAAATGCCATTGATATGATTGAGCTACTTGAGGATGATTTGGATATGGTGGAATATTTACATGCATGCCTAAGTCACAACAAGTCAAGAACCTTATATCATTTCCTCTTGTTGAACTTGCAAGTTGAAAATGATATATTTTTATAAAAAGAGCACTTAGGGATATTTTATTGTGACCCTATTCAACATATAATGTATGTATTTAGTAGTTTTTTCATATGTTATTAATTATTCGGTATCTATTTACCTTTTACATATAATCTTACTAGTTGATGAAGAGATGCCTCGACCTAATCTTGACAAGACAAAGGATGTTCTTGTTGTCAATACTAAAGCACCCAAAAAGGCTTCTTTAGGACCGTCTTTGTAGATATTGATATGATGTTGTTGATTTCAACAGGATTTAGTGTTCATCCATCACAATTGGTGCACAAAGATGGAGAAGAACATGTAAATATCCTCTTTTTTCTCCCATTGGATTTCAACTAGCAACTTTGGCATTTTCTTAGCATGGGGAATATGAATAGGTTTCTTGATGTTACTTATATATTCAAGATAGAAGATGAGGGTTAGACATGAGGATATGAGGCATTAACACATTATTGAGGGTGATCACAACTATGTAGTTCACAAGGGTGGTGGTGGTGTTACTCACACTAGTGTTGATTTTGATCATAGTATCTGTAGGTATTTAAGGCGATATTAATAATTATTTCATATAAATAAATAAATTCATGGAAAAAATTGGAAGGAAATCAAAGGGATGCTTCTCCACAATAGTAGATGTCATTTCTAACAAACTTTTTAGCACATGTTAGTGGCCCTAACCTAGGACGATCTGAACTAAATACTTTCTTCCTCATGATAGTGGATGGAATTTCTATTTAACTTGTTGAGACATGTTATGGTGCCTAAAATAGGAGGATATGAACTAAATACTTATTTGGACAAAACTAACCAAATATCTAACAATACTAACAATATGAAATCAAATTAACCCCTCTTTCTTTCTCTCTCTCCACATACCCACACACAATTATAATTATTATGTATACATTTTGTACTTATAATTTGACTTTTTTCACATAGAGTTTTTAGATTACATTATTTATTAAATTCTTCATATATATATGTATATATAAAACAAAGAGTCCCACTCTTCAGCTTGTCAACAAGGCTAAGATATTATTTAAAGCTCTACGCAATTGAATATCAAAACTAGAATCCATCACAACAATATACTAAATATGAACTTATATGTTACTTCTGAAAATTAACTGTAGATAAAAAAGATAAAAATCATTTTCCATAACCAGTATCTATATATATATTATTCTATATAATCATACTATTTCTCCAAACTATTATAGTGGTTGTTTCAATATATTGTAAAAAAAATCCTAAATGGAAAAAAAATTACTTTATCTTCCTGAAATAAAATATCTTTCTATATATATATTATTCTATATAATCATACTATTTCTCCAAACTATTATAGTGGTTGTTTCAATATATTGTAAAAAAAATCCTAAATGGAAAAAAAATTACTTTATCTTCCTGAAATAAAATATCTTTCATCGTGCTAAAAAAGATTTGTCCCTATAATTTAAATTATCCGTTCTTGTCCTAATGTTGAAATTTACTAGTACATTCCTTTATAAATCTATCTGTTTATTTCCTAAATGGTCAATATGTTACCAAAGTACCAAAGCCCAGATACTTTTCCTTCCACCTTTAAACCAATCATAAAGAACCTAGGAGAGGATTTAACAAACAGGCAGTTCGGAACGCCTCGGATATAACTTTGAGTATTCGGAGCAGGCATTTAGCTAACAACAAAGCAGTTTCTTGGAAACGAGCCTCGGATATAAAACTTTGAGTATTTAGAGATGCACTTGTCATTCCTAATAACATGGTTTGATAGTATATTGCCTCTTCCAGAGGATAACCCAATGAGTTCTCTCGGTGCAATATTATTTACCTTTCATGTAGGATTATTCGATATAATCAAATATAACATTTTGGTTTTAATTTTTAAACTAAATAATTTATTTTAAAAACTCAAAGTAGGATGGATTATGGTTAATCACTAAGGAATTTTAACATTATCTCGGAAGAAGAAAAAAACTTGAAGAATATATAGGTAGAAATACATATGTTATTTTGTAGTGAGTAAATTTTCTAATTTCATCTATGTGTTATTGGATGAGGTTCAAAATACTTGGTATACTTGGAAAGTGAAGTTAAACACATTCTCTCTCTTGAAAACATGTTTGGCAAAAAAAAAGGCTTAGTCTTTAAAAGAAATTATCTTTGGGAAAATTAGGAAAAACTGCTTAAAAATATAATATATATAATTAAATGTTTAATTAATAATAGTTATTAAGAAAATTAAATTTTATAGTTTTGTTTTGACAAAAACTAAGAAATTAAAATATGAAGTAGATAAATTAATTCTTTGTTTGGAACAAAGAGTTTTTTAAATTATGTTGGGCACTAACTACTAGGAAGTCTAAAAATCTATAGTTTTACTCCTACATCATGGATGAGTATATTTATTTATATCTTATTCCTCTCCATTTTTTTATGGAAATGCTGGCTTAAATTAAGCTTGGAAGTAATGGATAGTAAATATGTTATTTACATGAGTATAAATTATTTTCTAAGATTTATTACAACCATATCTATATATTATCGCATAAATATATAAGGTATATATTCACATGACATTGTATTATGCAAAGGCCAAAATAAGACTTTTGGTTTATATTCCAAACAAATGTTTGAAAATGAGTTATTTTACTAATAATGAAAACTTAGTATTTATTTTTTAAAATTAAACATTATAACTTGTATTAGTCAATGTTAAATTAATAATGGTCCATACACAAATTGGTTGCTAATTTTACCTTAGCCAGGACTAATAAGTCACATTGTTAATAAACAAGCATTCATGTTTTGATGTAGATATAAATGGATTTTAGTTATGACATTTAAATAAAAAACAAAATTGCAAACATTACATTTTTTATTAGTTATTTCCATTTTGTTCAATGTAAAGGCAACACATGCTTTTAAATTGCAACACTTTAGTTAGTTAGTTAGTTTGTTTGAAGTTTACTTCTTTTATCAATTCTTTATTTAAATTTATTTGTATCTATTAGGATTAGCCTCGAATGATTGAAATTGGACATGTAGCTTATTGTAGATATTTTGTTGAACAATTTACTTTTTTTTTTGTCTTTTTGTTAGGGAGAGTTATTAGAATGAAAGGCTATTTGTGGGTGAAAAATGTAAAAATATTTTTGAAAAATAACATGATTTTATTGAAACTTTTGGGAAAGTTTGTCTTTTTTCATGAGAGGTTTGTTAGAATGAATGGGCGTGTACTAGTCAAAATTGTAAAAAAAAAAATTGAATTGTAAAAAATTTTTTGAAAAAAAAAGCTAACTTGATTTTTTTTTTTAAAATTTAGTTAGAGATCTCTACAAAAACATTTTAATTTTTGGCAAAAAAATCTATGGAAAAACATATTTTATTAAAATTTACAATCAATGAATTAAAAATTTCTGCAAAGACATTTTAATTTTTGAATAAAAAAATTATGAGAAAACATATTTTATTAGAATTTTCAAACAATGTTATGCTATCATTAATCGAGTTTATTTAAAAGACTAGTAGAGGAAGGAAATCATACAAAATCCTATATGAAGAAGCAGAGGAAGGAATATAAAAAATCGTATGTGAAGTGGGTCTACCTACAATGTGGTAATAAAATCTGAGTTTGAGTTAGGGAGAACCTCTAAATGAGAGTCATTTGGAGGAGGGATCTATTAGCATATACTTTGATAAATGAAAGTTGTATAACTTATTTTATATTATATTTAATAAAGGTTATATTACAATTGAAATTGTTAATATGAGAATGAGTGTTTTTAATTTTTTAATTTTAATGATTTATTATAACATTAAAAAAGTTATTGAAACTGAAAATATTAATTGTTAAAAATTAAATATATATTTAAACATTACAACGGGTATAGAGAGGTTTAGTCCGTCCATTTCATTTATGTTGAATAAGTTAGAAAATATCAAAGGAATATTCAAATTTAATAGGAGTCATTTATAGGGAGCATCTGACAGCCTGTTAGCATGTGCCTTTATTGATGAAAGTTGCCTAACTTGTCTTGCATTGTATTTAATAGAGGCTATCTTACAATTTAAGGTGTTAATGTGGAGAGATTAATTTTGCATTTAAGATATTATTTTCTTATTATAATAGATATGATTTTTTGAAGAAGAAAACTTTTAATTAAAATTTGGAATTTTTTTGATAACTTTTAATTAAAAATTGTATATAACGATTTATTCATAGTTCAATTTATGTTAAAGAAGTTAGAAAACTCATAATGAATAGCAAAATTTAACAGAAATCATTTAATGAGAATAATGTTATAGGCACCTTCATGGATGAAAGTTGCTTAACTAGTTTTGCATTTTATGTAACAGAGGCTAAGTTGCAATTTAAAATGCTAGTGTGGAGAATTTAATCATTTACGGTGAAAATCTCAGAATCCGCTAGCATGCACTTTCATTGATGAAGATTGTTTAAGTAATTTTCTATTATATCCCCCAAAACCCAAAAAACGAAACGATTTACAATTTTAATGTGAAAATAATTAATTTTACACGAAAATTTTCATTTAAACACATAATAATTTAAAACCAACATGTGTTTAGTTCTCTTACTAATGGCAAAAAGCAAACAAATAATCAGAAGACATAGTAGACGTTTATATCACATAAAAATATAAATGTTTGTTTGTTACCAATTTGACTTATTCTCAGCGTCCGCGTTTATGTTGTTTGTTACCAATCTGACTTATTCTCAGCGTCGAACGCGTTTATGTACCTTCGTTTAACTTGTTCTCAGATTTATGCTCAACGTGGGACGCATTTATGTACTATCGTCTGTCACAACCCCATTTTCCCAATAATAATAATATAGTTCCGACTTAAAAAAAAAAAAAATCTTTTTATTACTTTGTACATAGTTTAATTTTGGGTACGAGGGTTGAACCCATCGCTCTCAGCATACTTTCAAATATTTACAGTTCATTATATTGTTCTCCCCATTACCCAATGCGAATTTATATTTACAATAATGACTTACCAATTTGGTGATTGACAAAATCGAATGCAATACGATTTACATTACCCGTATCTCATGGCGGATCCTACCTACTGCATACTGGTTGCATGAGGCATGGATAGGTGGACCTACCTTGATTTTATCGACCCTTGATCTGGTTGCATACTGGTTGCATGAGGCATGGATAGGTGGACCTACCTTGATTTTATCGACCCTTGATCTGGTTGCTGATCTCGAGAATAGATATATCCTTAATTGCAGCAGACAAGTACTCTGCCTCCTCGGGATTTTGGTAGCTTTAACGATGGGGATTGAATCCTGCCATCGGACGGTGGATGATTTGCGTGTCTACCCTACAAGCATCATGTTAGGGTTTATGTTATTCATTTCACAGAGGGAGGCCGCTTCCAGAGAACTCTGTTATGCCGACATCCATACCACGGCGTCTGCTACTCAGGTGTTTATCTCATTTTGATGTTAGACTTGAACCATTTCCTTATCTCTGGAGGCTATGTGGATGTTTCAACGTTCTATCTGGTCATCGCTCATTTTATCGGTAAGTTCACCTTCATACCGCTATTTGTTTGTTAATAGCATTTACAAAGTTTATTGATTCTACTCTGAACTAATTGTTAAACACATCGGATGGTGGAATAGGGTATGATAAACTTGGCACGGCGGCAACAGTCCCAGAATTCTAGGGAGAAATCATTTACCGGTAAGAGCCTAACCTCTATAGGAAAGCTAGCGGTGAAATGAGGAGTGGTTTTAATTCTTTCTTCTCTTGTCAGGTGGTTTTTGCGTGTGTCTCATGGAAGTTTGATTCCTTATTTACCTTCCGGCTAAGAAGCCTTCCACAGCCCGTTGTCATGGGCTCCGTCCTTATAAATGTTCCAGGGTTGCTGTGACGAGCTTACACCTTATGAGAGGCTTTCGGGTCTTTATTTGATGGTTATATTGTAAATGATTGAGTTTCCGAGAGATAGGTTCTCTCTTGTTCTGTTAAGGATTTATTTGGCGGCCACTGGTTTTCTAATTTCAGTCCGGCTGTGCCTTCCAGAACAGTTTAATGGATGTATGAATGTTATATATATATATATATATATAATATATCTTCTACTCCACTCTGAGCAGATAGTTTGATTTTTTTGGAGATTCGTTTATATATATATATTTATTTCTGAGCTTTCGTTGATTGCTATATATAACTGTTGTTCCAATTTTCTGTAATAATCGGCTTTATTACCAACGAGGGTTTGGTTGCCTAGTTCACTAGAACTTGAATGTATAATCTTTGTTTTTTTCAATTTGACAGCATATATATATGTTTATATTAGTCGGCTTTATTTCCCAAATGCACTCGGCACTCAGGAGTTGCTTCTATACAAATGACAGTGGTTTTCATTTCCTGGTTTTGCTGTAATGTTCTTTTCATGGGACTGTCCCAAATAATTCCGTTTACATATTCGCGGAATTTCTTTGAATGATGCTACTTAGTTATTTCCAATTACATAGCTTTCGAGTACTGTTTCTTCTGGGTTCATTGATATGTTTCTGAAATATATACGAATTGTCTTCCAGTTTCATTCCAATAAAATCCTGACCCTGTACCTAAGGTTGTATGTATGTGAATGTCGTTTGGTAATGACTTTTCACTTCACAATGCCATTGTATAGTTTCACTATGTTTTTACTGTTGCAGAGGAGGAAGTAAGGCCTCTTTTACAACATATGATTTCTAAGGAATTTTGTTACAGTATGAGGAAATGATTCTCACCCAGAACCTATAAATCTTTCCATTACCTATTCACTGCTCACTCAGCGATTTTATCATCATTCTTTTATTTCATTACAGGTACAAGTTATTGAGTCCTTCCATCCTCTTGTATATGGAATTACTGTTCCCCTTCGACATGCGGTCTGTCTTTTATGGGAGGGTTTCGGTATTTAAACGGATTCTTGAAGCCTCCGAGACAGCCCTCTGCTCAGATTAATTAGATAACTTAGATTCATTCGAACTATAAATAAACAGTTCTCTGTTCAAGTTATATAATTAACTTAAGTTCTGTCGAACCATAATAAACAGTTCTCTGTTCAAGTTATATATATAACTTAGGTTCTGTCAAACTATAATAAACAGTCTTTTCCATCTCAAACAGAATGTAATTATTCTCCTGTTAATATACTGGAACTATCGTCAGAGTGTTCCAATTTCAATCTACAGCTATCTGTTATTTGAAGAGTATAAATTTTCTTGTAAATATAAAAACTGTAACAGTAATTACCTGCACTGTCACCTGTGCGGTCTCCGATCCTTCTTCAGATTGGAGAAAATTATGTTTTGTTGCTTGTTTTCCTCCCAACCACGAGATTAATCAATCCAGACTAATCTCCCCCCAAGCTCATTTGCCAGGCCTCTGCCTTCGGCAAATATAATGCACTACCTGTGCCTGTGCTATCTGGTCCTCACCAGACTTAGCACTGTCTCTTTTCTGCTTCTGCCTCCCTTCTCTATTTTCCCCCGTCTGTTCCTTAACAGCCCAGGCCTTTCCTTTCCCATCTTTCTATGGGAAGATGAAAAACAGTTAGGGTTTTGCCCCCTTGTTGGCAACTGTTTATTATTATATATATATATATATTTAAAAAAAAATAACAATCTCGAAAGAAAAGAGAATAACTTCCTCATCAAAGTTACTATATGTAATTAACTCAATTCAAATTCAGTTTTGGAATTAATGACACTCTCATCATTTTATAAAGAAAATAATAATCTCTGTTCCACATTTTACCTACAATGATAAAAACAGAGGATTTATTCACATAGATTATCTAGTCATCACATCGTCTGACTTATTCTCTGATTTATTCTCAATGTGGAAAGCATCTATCTAATTTCAAATTCGATTATACTAGATTTAACTTTATTTTTATGTAATTTAAATGTCTCCATTAAACACTATAACACCATCTTACGATACCCAGTTGTAACCATGTTGCATCATCGTCTGACTTATTCTCTGATTTATTCTCAATGTGGAAAGCATTTATCTAATTTCAAATTCGATTATACTGGGTTTAACTTTATTTTTATGTAATTTAAATGTCTCCATTAAACACTATAACACCATCTTACGATACCCAGTTGTAACCATGTTGCATTACAACATCTCTATTGGGCCGAAAGGCCTTTCTGTGCACCTAGCAATCCAGAGGTGAAACCATGATGGAAAACTTCCTCTACCAGTTTCCTTGATATAGTAGGGAAAATAATTCTGGTCATTCCAACTGTAATCCAGGAAAAACAAAAAATCAAAACAGCGTTCATCCATGAATGAATGCTGTCTTGATCTTTTTTTCGCTGGATTTCAGATGGAATAGCTGGAATTATTTGGCCTGCGATATCAAGGAAACTGGTATGGACTGTTATTTGAAAAAGAAACCAATTACATTTGAGAAAAAGCCAGAGTTTTGACTCTAGTCTTCGGTTTGGGGTTATCTATCTCAAAGCTGCATTTACCATAAGGAAAATTAGATAATTCTATTGAATTGATCAAAAAGCGGATTCGATAAGTCGATTGAATGGGTCAAAAAGGAAAATTCGATAATTCGATTCGATTCAGGAAGTAATACACAGGTTTCAATAAGGTACGGTAATATCGGTAAACCAAATATTTTTGTTTTAAAAATAACTTGTTTACAAAAATTCATTTTGCTTTTGGGAAACATTTTTTGGTACCATAGATCGCAACTACCAGGTGCTTGTCCACTCCATATATCGCAACTACATGGTGAAATCGTAAGCACCATATATTGCGATCACAAGGTGCCTGTTCACTGGAATCGTTTATTTTTAATGGACCATAGTTAAAGAGATTAATTTGTTGATATTGTTGTTGAATAAATTTGTTGATATTGTTGTTGAATAAATTTATATGATATAGTTAAATGGTAGATAGTTTTAATATAATGTAAGTTTATATTAACGAACTTAATGTTTGAGATATAAATTTTTGAATATATGAAATCACTTCAAATTTATTTTTCATATTTGGATTTCTGAAATTTTGTTTAGTTATTAACAGATTTTATTTTATATTTTTTGCATAATTAAATTTGATACATTTATTTTTCTTTCAGTATTTTAATATTAGATAATTAATGAGTTTTTTCACTAAAAAGCAATATTTATAATATGTATACTTATTTTTTTTAATCCAAATCGAATTAGAACATAGTAACTATGGTTCACTTAACATACTTAACATTTGTTTTGTTTCCTAGGTTGACATTGTCTAAGATTCCTGGTTTGACTTTGTCCTTCTTAGAGCTGATGATTTGGTTTCAATTGGTTTCAACAAACTTGGATATGAGTATGTACATATAGATAAGTATACTCTCCCATTAAAGAAATGTATGGATCTTGAAAGTCATAACAATTGTCACAGCTTATATGTAATATCAACAAATTTGATATCAACAAATTTGGATATGAGTATGTGAATATAGGCAAATATTCTTTGTCTTGAATGAAATGGATTTTTAAAGTTATAACTATTATTATAATTTAGATGTAATATTAAGAAATTTGATCCATTTAAGTTATTTTTTAGTTTTTGTATTTTTTAGTTTTGGATTATTTTAAATGGTTAATTAATTATATATTTTAAAAATTAAAGATTAATGTTGAGAATTCATATCTTTCTCTTTCATTTTAAGAAAATAACTTTTTTTTAGTATTTATAAAATGTATATTTTCAAATTTTTTGGATATAGAATTTTAGAGAGTAGAATTTTTTTAACTACTCTGGCTCAATTAAAATTTGGATATGAGTATGTGAATATAGGTAAGTATTCTTTGTCCAGAATTAAATGGATTTTTAAAATCATAACTATTATCATAGCTTATATATGTAATATTAGATTATCATTTAGTTAATGTTTAGTTTTTTGGATATTTTAACTGAATGTTAGTTAATTATTATTTTAAATATTAAAGATTAATATTAAGAATTCATAATTTTCTTTTTCATTTTAAGAAAATAATATTATTTTTAGTATTTGTAAAAGGTATATTTCCACATTTTTGGATATAGAATTTTAGTAAATAGAATTTTTTGAAGTACCGTGGTTCAACTAAGATTTGTTTTGTGGGTTGCTTTTGTTCTTCTTGCAGCTGATGCATTGCTCTCAACTGGTTTCAACAAACTTGGATAAGAATATGTAAATATAGGTAAGTATTCTTAGCCCTTAAACAAATGTATGGATCTTGAAAGTCATAATTATGTCATAACTTATATGTATTATGATAAGGTAACTTATTAAATATTAATGGTCTGTGTTTATCTCTATAATTTAACTTATTAAATATTGCTGGTCTGTGTTTATCATGATTAATCTGCAGGGAAGATGAGTTGCAAATTCTACAACATTCCCATCTGGTATCAAATCCCTTGTTGACTATGTACACAGCAAAGGTCTCAAACTCAGGATATATTCCGAAGCAGGGTATGAAATACAAAATATTTACTCGAGTTTTCACATTCTTCACATCGTTATCGGTATCAGCTAGAAAAATCTGTGTTTATTATCTGAGTTCCAGAACGACAACCAGGTTCCTTGGGATATGAACAAATTGATGCAGGAATGGATACATATATCCAACTCCTCCGGTTGTTCAGTTCCATGGAGGTTTACACTAAATTTGAAAATAATGAAAGTGTTACGATGCACACTAATTCTTCTTAATCAATTTCCAGCCTATTTAATCGTTTAAATTTTACTATAATAGGAGAGAGTAAGCTTAATCCAATCCATAGCATAGATAACTCGAATGAATAATCGATTCTCACTCTTAAAAAAAATATTTATCTACTTCAATTTGCTAATCACTGCAAATGAGAAGCAATTTATTGGGTCTTTCAAGTATTGAAAGATTGAGTCTCTATACTAAATTGATGAGAAGTGCACTTTGAAAACGCGGCGTTCAATATTTTACTCACTGTGTGAAGGGTGGGTTCTGATTTGAGCACAATGTCCGGGAAATTCGTCTTAAAGTTTTATAAATCAATTTGTTAATTCAGGAATACATATTGATATCATCCTACATCAAAATGTTGTTGTTTTGTTGCAGGGGAGTAGATGATCCTGCTACTTGGGAGTTAAAATTGGAAATAGTGGGAAAATATTAACATTTTAATTAAAGATCTATTAAGATTTTTAAAGATTTAAACTTTTTTTTTAGTGTAGAACTTAAGGAGAGGTATATTTCATCCAATTGATAGATTATGAATTAATATATAGGTTATTTTTTCATTTTTTCTATTTTTGACTCTCACATAAGAAGATGCTCTACTCTATACAATAACAACAAATTTTTTATATAAAGTAATATAAATATGTAATCATTAATTAAATAAAATGATATAAATATGTAATTATTAAATAAAAAGTAGACAATTTCATAGACATTGTACACACATCCAAAACGTACTATTGACAATGTGAGTAAATAATTTGACACCCTAACCACAACAAATTTTTGATATAAAGTGATATAACTATGTAATTATTAAAGAAAAGATAGACAATTTCATGGACATTGTACTCAAATCCAAAACCTACCATGTAGATAATTGGACACCCCAATATCTTTGGGTACTTGCAATTTAGTATAAAGACTCACTAGGCAAGACTTAAGACCCAAATCAATTTTTACTCATTTGCACTGATGAGCCAATTAAATTATATAATTTTTATTTATTTCTTAACTCTCAGAATTGGTAATTCATGAGAGTGATCTAGCCTAGGTCTCTATTAAATTTATTGGCTTCAATTATAACTTAACATATCCAACAATTTGCAAGCTAGATATAGAACCAAATCAATTTCTACTCATTTGCACTAATGAACCTATTAAACCATATATTTTTTATTTATTTTTTAACTCTGAGAATTGGTAATTCATTAGAGTGATCTAGGGGAGGTCTAGGTTAAATTTGTTGGCTTTAATTATAACTTAAGATATCCAACAATTTGCAAGCTAGATATATTAAACAAGTGAGGTATTTTGAGATCTACCAATTTAGCCATATCACGTTAGATATATTAAACAAGTGAGGTATTTTGGGATCTACCATTTTAGCCATATTACAACTATTTTAGCCATATCACATTATCTCATATGTCACTTGTGAGAATTGAATCCCATTTAAGATGGATATAACTTCATATGGATCTAACTTGGTTTAAAATAAAGTGATAATTTAGTTAATTTCAAAAAAGAAAATATTGGTAATGTGTATATTTTGAGATAGGTGTTGTTATGTTTATCAATGTTTAGAACTATTTTTGTGGAAGTAAACTTTGTATTTACTTTGAAATTTATTATCGAAATTCAACGGAGTAACATTATATACTTTTTACATGTTACAATCATCAATTTGATGTTGTTATAATCCACCAAACTTATAATGAAAATATTCCAATAAACACCTTCATACTCAATCTCACTATCACCCCAAATTTAAAATGAAAATATTTCACTGGTCTCACTATAGCTTCCAAAATTTTACCATTTTAAAAACCAATTTTCAAATTTTCAAATCTATGCCTTTAGAATTTATTGTTTCAAGAAAAAACATTACCATTTAAAAAGCTTCAACCCTTTTACTCTCCACTTCTCTTTTTTGAAAAAAAAAAAAAAAAAATCCTACCTAAATTCTCTTTGAATATTTTGAGATATAGTTACTCTGTCTTAAATTAATAATTCTCTACCATCTAGTCATCACATTAACTTTCTCATCCCTCCCTCAAACACCTTCAAACATTATTGTTCCAAAATAGAAAACCCAATGCTTAGCTACCTAATACTTAACACTCTTTAAATTGTCATCCCTCCATTGTTTTCATTTCCCCACCCCAAGACTCTTTTATTAAATCTAATTTTAAAAATTTTAATCGTGAAATCAAAAACATTTTTTAAACCTTAATTTTTTTTAAACATTATAATTTACAAACATGTTAAAAATAGACCCAATTGTCATACAAAGAGTCTACCAAATTCCTTGTTATTAGAGTAAATCATGCATGAAAACATTTCATAAATTTCCCCTTTAAAAATATTTAGTGGATAATTAACATTAATATGTTTATTATTACTAAAAAAATACTAAAATCACGTAGTATCCATGCTGATTCCTACGTATTAAATTGACACGATAAATAAAACATTATTATAAGTATATTAAAATAAATTAAAATAAAAAAGAAAGATGGGTATTAAGAATAATAATCTTTTTTATAAAAATTAATACCGCAAGTCATTTCACCAATATATATATATTACAATTCAAATAATTTAAAAAATAAGTAATTAAGAAAAAATTGATTTCTATGAAAAAAATATATATTATAATATATAATATATATATATATATATATAAATTAAATTCAAATAATTTAAAAAATAAAGTAATTTAAGAAAATTGATTTCTATGATATTCCATCATAATTCAAAATATTTATATATAAAAAATAAAAAAATCTAGAAATTAATAATTTTGTATATAAAGATGAATTAAGCTATTAAATAATATATAATTTTATAATTGGAAAAAAAAACATAATCATCAAACTGCCCTATTAAATTGGACATAATAAATAAAATAAAAAAACTAAAAAAAAATCTAAAGTAATTATTTACTAGAACAAAAATCTGTTAGGCAACTGATTTATCTTATATTCTAAGTCCATTTTACTTCCTCCTTGATCATTTATTTAGTAACTTTAATCATGGTGTTGTTTTCATTTCTTTAACAAGGGAGCTACTGCCGTAGCGGTAGTCCCTGTCGTGGGTGCAAATTCCAGTCGTTGGCATTGTTCTTTGGACCGAATCATACAAATGGAACCTGTAGATTGCTAAGAGGACGCTAAACCTAAACTGGGAAAGCTATTTAATATGTTCAGAATAAAATAGCTGACCACATCCATCACAGAACGCATCTCTGGGGTCTGGTATAACGCATCTTTTGAGTATTGTAAGCGGACTATATTCCATTGTAACAATCCATTCCTACATAGTAATAATTTAAGTGTAGTTCTGGCCAAATGGAAACTCAACTGGTCCTCACCTGCTTTCGCCTTTTCAAATGGGTCCGCTCTTCAATCTATCTCACAGGTAACTATATAAATGAATTCCTTGTTTCGTTTCATCGTGAGTTATTTATATAATATTTTCTTCAATGCCTGCAGCTAATAAATGTTTATTGAGGTGCATCTGCAGAGTCGTGTTGGCTCCGATGACCCGATGCCGTGCACTGAACAACAAACCGCAGTCGTCCCACGTGAAGTTCTACTCTCAGAGAGCAACCAAAGGCGGCCTCCTCGTTACCGAAGCAAACGCAGTGTCACCGCAGGCCATCGGGTACGTTCTCTCATTATATAAATTCATAGTGCTTTGGCATGCAGATCCTCTCGAAAGAATATCGATAAATAAATTCTCTTATGTAATGCTGTGCAGGTTCCCGCATTCTCCTGGAATTTTCAACGATGAGCAAGTCAAGGCCTGGAAAAATGTTGTAGCCGCCGTTCATGAGAAGGGTGCCATCATTTTCTGCCAGATATGGCACGTCGGCAGGGCGTCAAACACAGGTATATGAAGTCAATACATACTTTCCATTTTTCAAGGATATAGATTAGTGCAGGTGCATCTTATTTTGGTAAAAATGTGTCGAGTTTAATTTAAAGAATATTTGGAACTTTGAAGAATTTAATTTGATTGTGATTTAAAAATTATTTAGGATTTTGAAAATTTAAAGTTGATTCTAAATTTAAAAAAAAATTAGAAATTTGTTTGTAGATTAGAGAATATTTTAAAATTTGACTGCCTCACTATCAACTTGCAAAATATTCTTAAAATCTATGTCTGTCCGTCGTGGTAGGTATGTCGTGTTTGTCTGCCCGTCCGTGTCAGGTATGTCGTGATATGTATGGCATCTCATGATTTAGCACTCACACCAAACCACTTCAAGATGTCAGTGCCAAAACATTAAAAATACGATTACAATCTGCGCAATTCCTTACCTTCGCGGCGATAAAAAACTTAGGCTAACGCAAGCGCTCTCCTTACCTTCGCGGCGATAAAAAACTTAGGCTAACGCAAGTTGAGCGCAGGTTGAGCGCATCGGACGACGTGAGGCCGGCAATAAGACCTCCAAACAAAAACTTTGGATAAAATTTTTTTGCCAGGAAATTGCGCAGGTAAACTTTGGTTAAGTAGTAAATAGCGGGCACATATTTGCGGTCAACGCATCAACTAATAGCCAGTTGACTGCGTATCGAACGCTAATAGTCCCAGGCAGGGACTAAAAAGACATGCCTATTAAATTGGATTTCAAAATTTATTTACTGGAACAAAAATGTGTTAGGCAACTCATTTATGCTATATCCTAAATCCATTTTACTTCCTCCTTAATCATTTATTTAGTAACTTTAATCACGGTGTTGTTTTAATTTCCTTACCCAAAGACATGCCTATTAAATTGGATTTTAAAAATTTAACCATGAAGATAAAAAAAAAGTTTTAACTTACAAAACTTTCAAATATTATTACAAACAAACTTGCCAAAAATAGATTTCGTACTCCCAAGCATTTTATGACACTTTTTGTTATTATAGTAAATTATACATAAAATAAAATAATAAATTTCTTCTTTAAAAATATTTAGCTGATAACTGACATTCATATACTTATCATCCATAGTGATTCCTACCATATTAAATATGTTAATAAAACTTTAATATAATTAAATTTAAAAATCATATATAAATAAATACAACATTTATAAAGATTGATACTAATATATTTTACCAAAATCCATAATTTATATTTTAAACTAAATTGTATAAATGAAAAATAAAACCTTCATAAAAAATGATATTTCAG
>APFE031681071.1:0-82449 GCA_000404065.3 Pinus taeda
TGTTTCTTTTGTTACAACACGCTATCGAAATCAACATCGGTGATAAATATTTCAATCTATTTGTGTATGTAGATGAATAATAATAGAAATAATAAGTTCTACAAACACTCATTTTCATTTTTATCACCAAAATTGAAAAAATGCTTGAATATCATTTTTTTGGCTTGCGGGCTTGATGAACTTTCTGGAAAAACAGTCGAGACAGTTATGTTTTGATGGACCAAAAGTGAATATTTTTAAAACCTGTTCCTAACCTAAGTAGCCCTTGATGTCTACTTTCTAACCCAATTTGAATCACTCAATTTGGATTTGAAACGAAAAAGTTAGAGCCAAAACATTGACCAGATGTCTAACGGGCAGCTCAGGAACAGAGTTGGGACAGTCAGTTTTTGGAGCCCTAAATGAATGAATTTTTAAAACCTATTTCGATGGTAGATTCCCCAATGAATATAGTTTACAAAGCAATTTGAATCACTCATTTTTTATATCGTATGGGGAAGTTATGATCAAAATACTGACTGCTTATCGTAAATCAACACCCTTAAAACTATGTCTTTACGGTTGTTCCTTACAGTATTTGACCCATCAATTCTTCCTCTCTTCAAAACCTGTTTATATTGGAGATAAATAAATGAATTTAATTTCATTTCCAATTTGAATCACTTGAATCCGACATCAAACGAAAAAGTTACGCTTGAAATATCAACTGTTGGTCTAAACCGGGTAGTCGACAATGACTCTATTATGCAGGTTGTTCTAACTAAAATTGACATATCATATCATTGAATCTTTAAAACCTGTTTCTAATAGAGATAAACCTTCAAATTAGCTCTCATTTGGCTTTGGAATCACTCAATTTGGACGAAGAAAAAAGAAGTTGTGATTAAAACACTGCTGGTTAGTATGGTCAACCACTGCTCTCCCGCAGGTAACAAATAAACTTTACTTTGTTATTTTCTCCAAGAATTTGTTCTACAGAGTAACAACTTGTTGTTTTTTGCATAATTCTTGGATTAGGGGAGCCCGATCACCTCTCTTTCTCCATGATTGAATGTTTTATTGCAGGTAGATACTCGTTTTTTGCAGGTCTTGGAAAAATAAAGAAGGTCAATTTATGGACGAGTGATTTTTCAAAGAAATTTTTATAAAACAAAGGAATTTTATCCAAATCATTACCTAACGGATTCATAATAAAACAAATGAAGAATTGATTTCAATTTCAAGATTCATGTTTTGTCATTGCTGCTAAAACATTTCTCAAATAGATCATTTTTTTGACATAACATCATAGCTGTTGCAACTCAATTTATTTATTTACATACTACTTTTTGTTGTTTCTTTTCTAATTTCTCTTATATTTTGTGTTTCAGGTGTTACTTCATTCAAAGTGCAACTCATCCTCAGCATCAATGCAGTGAACAACTAATTCATTCTTTGCGTGTTTTTGCTGTTCCTTTTCGAAATGGAACAGCATTCGTGAGATTTTGCTGTTCCTTTTCAAAATGGAATAGCATTCGTATGTTTTTGCTGTTCCTTTCCGAAATGGAACAACATTTGTGTGATTTTGCTGTTTCTTTTCGAAATAGAACAACATTCGTGTGATTTTGCTATTCCTTTTCGAAATGGAACAACATTTGTGTGTTTTTGCTGTTCCTTTTCGAAATGGAATAGCACTTGTGTGATTTTGCTGTTCCTTTTCGAAATGGAACAGCACTTGTGTGACTTTGTTGTTCCTTTTCAAAAAGGAACAACACTTGTGTGTTTTTGCTGTTCCTTTCCGAAATGGAATAGCATTTGTGTGATTTTGCTGTTCCTTTTCAAAAAGGAACAGTACTTGTGTGTTTTTGTTGTTCCTTTTCGAAATGGAACAACATTTGTGTGATTTTGCTGTTCCTTTTCGAAATGGAACAACATTTGTGTGATTTTGCTGTTCCTTTTCGAAATGGAACAGCATTTGTGTGATTTTGCTATTCCTTTTCGAAATAGAACAGCATTCGTGTGATTTTGTTGTTCCTTTTCGAAATGGAACAACATTCGTGTGATTTTGCTGTTCCTTTTCGAAATGGAACAACACTTGTGTAACTTTGCTGTTCCTTTTCAAAAAGGAATAACACTTGCATGTTTTTGCTGTTCCTTTGCGAAAAAGGAACAACACTTGTGTGTTTTTACTGTTCCTTTGTGAAAAGGAACAACACTTGTGTGTTTTTGCTGATCCTTTGTGAAAAGGAACAACATTTGAGTGTCTCTGCTGTTCCTTTCTCAGAAGCAACATCATTTGTGATTGTTCGAACGACATTTGCATTTTCACGTTTTTTGTATGTATTTTTGTTTTTGGTGTGCATTTTCTTTGATGTTCCTTACACGAAACACCGCTTTGTGAGTGTTTTTGCTGTTCATTCAAAAGAGCAACACTTTGGGAATATTTTTGAGGGCAACCCTTTCCTTTCTGTTATGGGATTATTCATAGTCAGCTCAACTACATTCTCCTGATTCTATTTCATGGCATGAAGTACACTACTTTTATGAGGACAGGAATTATGGATTCTTTTGAAGCAAAGTTAATATTATTCACATTATGATCTTTAAAAGGACAAATCCTTGATGATAGATTCTTTTTAAAAGGGACACAATTATTTATATATTCCTTTACTGCATTGTTTTCCGTTGAACATGATATTGATTGATCATCTTAATACCATGCTGGTTCCACCCCTCCTGGTTATAATCTTCTTTGTCTGTAATAAATGAGATTATGGGCATATTTTTATATTGACATGTTCAACTTCTTCCGCCATCCCTGCTCTTAAGGAGTATTGAGACTCCCTCTTTTTATCATAAAAATGTGAAATAACAACAAAATTTTGTTCGCAGATGGAGGATAGGGGGTCTCATTACGAGCCAGCCTACCATGTCCATAAGGCTGTAACAAAGTGACATTCCCATTATGGCCACCACACCAGGGTTATGATCCATTGCATAACTAAATTATCCTTGGAACAGGAGGTCTCATCACGAGCCGACCTGATCATTTTTTCTACATCCCAGTGAATGGAAGTGTGGTTATCTGGTTACCACGCCAGCACACTCATCTCTTTTGTAGAACAACACTATAACTCTCCATTTATAAATTGAGGATCTTGGCTCATATAAGTTAAAAAGAAACCCTGCCGAGGCTATGGACGCCTGCTGGCAGCAGAGGCTCTACTTATGGTATTGAAGTTATATCTTATCATCAATTATTACTATAATACCCTTTTCTTATTCTTCCTTTTTACCAAAGAAGTTATTTCCTTCATTTTCCCTGTTTTGAACCTTTACGCATGAAAAATTATTTTTTGATCAATCGCATCCTTTTCAGTTAAGAATACAGTCATAAAGCATCTTTTTGGCATATTGTTGTTCTTTTTCTTTTTCACATAACTTATCATCAATCCAACGTGTCCTATCTTTTATTCATAACTATCTTTACACACTCTGCTCTCATTATAACCATAACTCTCATTATCATTGATATGTGTACTTTGCTTTATTTACTGTAATATTGTTCATTCTCTTTCCTTGCTCTCAGCACAACACATTTCATATGTTGTATGGTCATGGAATCCCTTTTCCAATTGGAGAGGGGAAGGTATGCATTATGGGCTAGCATGCGATATGATTACTGCACTCTGCCATAACTTGTTGATTTGACAAAATATTACTATTTCCTGTATACACAAGTTTTTCTGATTGAAATTTTTGCATGCATCTTAATCTATTGCTATTCAAAACTAACACTATGGATTCAAGAACATTGTATGCCAAATAGTGCTTTGTTTACAGGAAAACAACAAGTCTAGAGAACTCTATTCACAGCATGACCACACTATTGCAACCAACAAAAGAGGCTCGAGCAACTCACAAATGTGAACAATTCTTCAAACATGATGTTCTTGCCTGGATTCCACCTTTTGCATCACTTTCAGCATCAACTTTGCCTACATCAGCTTCAACAAATGCCAGTCCATATTTGTCATTCCACATTTTTCTTTTTGGAGGTAAAACTTGAGGTAAAATAGCATAATTTTCTGATTTATTATGAATTTAGAAGAATTTAATGAAAATCTAATGAGCATTATTTATCATCCTGCAGTCCACATCTTTACCACTTCCCATTTTTTTCAGCAGCATATCATCTTAGGGGAGTGCTGCTTTCATTCATTTCTTTCTTATGACCATGTCATTCATATTCTTTATCATCCATTGCTATTCTTATTCATTCTCAACACCTCCCTGATTCCATGTTATTTTACACCAAGCCTCAAATTTAACAGCTGGTCACAACCACCTCTATTTGTTTTCTAGCATTGCATGAGGACATGCATTTTTCAGAAAGGGGGAGGAATTGCTATGCATGATGGATGTTTTCTATTTTCTTTCTCATTTAAGGCATATAATTTCATCTTTACATAGTGCAGAAATTGATTTCCATAATATTTAAGAAAAAAAAAAAACAAAACGAAAAACTATGAACTCAATTCTCGTGTTCTCTGTAAAACACAGACATATTATTAAAATACACATGCCCAGATAATTTCAAGATAAATTGGTTCATAAAATTTCGGAATCATGCACTCTCACCTACAACCATTTTGTTTATATCTCATGATTTGTATATCAAAACGATCTAATTTTTGGATCATAGAGGCATTCATATATTACAAATCTACTTACAACACTCCAACAAAATCTGGCTTGTAGTTTTTGGGAAAATGGTTAGTGAAGGTTGATGTCACTTATATCATATTTTTCTGCAACTTCATATGCACATAACTTAAACGTCAATGTAAAAATTGTTATGCCTTCATCAAGAGTGCTAAAAGTGAATCTTCATTAATTAAAGAAGAATTCATTTGTTCTATCCATTTCATGAGCTGGGATGAACAATTTTTTTTATTGCTTGGTTAACACATGGGTTTTGTCTTTTGGTTGCATGAGGACATGCAACATATTGAGTGTGGGGGTATGTTGGGTCGTTAATATACCATTATTATTGTCACTTTTGAATGCTTATTCCACCCATTTCTACCATTCTTCATCACGTCATTTATCATAATTCTATTTTACAATGATTTATGCTCTTATGTAAAAATATTATTTATTCTCCTTTTTTCTAATAAATTGATGATTATGCATGATTTTATCAATGAAAGTTTAATAAATTGGTTATAACATTATTCACCATTTTTAGCCTCCAAGATAATTTCCAGATTGAAGATTTGATCATTAAAAGTGCCAACTACGAAATGTGCTGGAATAAGAAGTGACAGTTTTGCGATCGAGATTCTGAGCAAATGAAGATGAATCTAGAAAATCTAGAACATGCGTTTTGTCTAGAACAGACCAAATTAACTTTAGTCAAGAACGGTTTGCCCAAATTCAGTTTTTATTGAGAGAAATGCAGGGTTCTTTGAGCACGATTTTCTCAGATTCGTTGTGTGGTCGTTTTCCAAATCTCAGCTGCAAAGCCAAATTCGCCTTGCTCTTGTTGAAAGATGGATGGAAATATATCTTCTTGTTGATCAATTGCTTGGAAACAATCTAATTTTGTAATAGAAATCATGTTGTAATTATCTCAGTTGTAACTTCTCTCTGATCTCTCTCTATTTAAATGAAAACAGAGATCAGAGATGGGGATGGATTCGAATGATGGAATTGAGGATGAATTAGAGATTCAGAATTGAGGATGGCAGAGAGAATGGATAATGGTGAGAGATGGAGAGATTTCTTGTTGTAATCCACTGTAACTCTGCTTTGATATTTTAATATAAATCTGGTTTCCATTCCATCTTTGATCCTGAAGTAACCCAGCAGCATCCGCTAGCGGGTAAGGGCCCAGCCTCTGGTGGATTGTGCTGCTGCTATATATTATCTCTTTGGTTTATATGTGGTTTTCATTATCAAATTTATTTGGTAATCTGGTATGTTCTATTATTTTACATCATGGTTCTGTTATATCTGATTTATGTTCAATTGAGTAATATCATTCTCTATGACAGGAATGTCGTATTGATTCATCTTGACTTGGTAACGCATTGTTGTTCTTTTAGTCATTGATATAACATTGCTGGTCCTTACAGAATGTATTGTTGTTCAATTACAGCATATCGTGTTGTAACACTCTTTAATTGGTATTACTGAATTCATCTTAGAGACTATATTTCCTTGCGATTGCTAAATCTATGAACGTTGTTGTTCCATTCCAAAATACAGTCGTATTCTTTATAACTAAGACTGATAATCGGATTACCAAGATCAGATTACTACTAAGGTGTGCCATGTGTTAAGTCATTGTGTATTTATATTTGACTTTACAGCGTTGTTTCATATTCTATCATTAATCAATGATGTTCTATTTCCGTGTGCTGTCCGATTTATTCTTAGAGTAAAGATTGCTATTAATTTGGCTTTGTTGTTGTTCATTTCCAATAATTAGATTTTGTTGTTCATATTATTTTAATTAGAGTTTTCTGCCCATTTACCTTGTTGTTCATTTATGTTGATTAATTGCAAGAGTTTTCTTTCAAAGAGTTTTCCTAGTTTACTTTCAATAGTAGCTTTAGTTCAATTTCGATTTCCTTTTAATTGCTTTAAAGCAGGATTGTCAACTGTAGAGAACATTGGATTGCTTCCTTGTTCCCAGATTGATTGTTTTGTTCCGGTTTGATTTCAATTGCATCAATATCCGGAGGAATGAGTTATTGCTACTATATCCTCGATTGATGGTTGTTTGAGTGAATGATTTAGTTTAGAACATTTTAGTTTCTTTCTGTTCCAATTAGATTTTGTTTCCAGCTTTCATTTACTTTTGCATTTTAAGCACTATACTACAAAACATTACTCTTGAGTAAATATCCGCCTCCGACTGAGTACACTCTTGAAATAAAAAGTCGTCCCTGGGTTGACAATTAATGTGAGGTAATTAGGAGTTAAAAAGACACCTTTTTATCGCTCCACAAACACTAGGTTTCTATCCATCCTTAGATAACCGAGTCATCCACTTTGTACACTATGATACACTGAACACAACATTCAGGGATATTGCCTACCCATACTTCTCGGTTTTCTGGGAGGTATTCTACAGTTCACAGTTGCTTGGTAAACCTTTTTTCCTAGACTACCCATTTTTGTTTATTACTTTTTGTAATAAAATTAATCGGCAATCGTGGAGGAACATCAACCCTTACCCTGTCATTCGCAGAGAACAACGAGAAAACCGCCTTTGCCACTCGAAGCTACACCTATTCGGTCAAAGAAATCTCATTTAACTAAGTCAAGTACATGAAGAACACTTGGTTCTTCATCTGAATTACCAGAGTCACCGATTCTGGTAAGTACTGAGACTCCAAGTACTCCAACTATTTTTGGTACATCTGTTACTGAAGAAGAAGTTTCAAAATTAGTTGGGGACACTATAACTGACACTAGTGAAATGGTAACTGAAGTTGTTCAATAACAAGTTGACCCTCAATTTGAAGTTTCTCAACAAGAAATTACTTTTGAACTTGAATTAGTTCAACCAGAAGTTAATCTAGAACCTATCATAGTTTAATCAAAAGTTACTTCTAAACTTGAAGTAGTTTAGGAACCTCTCCCTCAAACTGTTGTTCTTTTATCAAAACATCTGGACTTCGAATTTGAACATTCAGAAGTTGTTACCTTACCAGAAGAAGATCAACTGGTTAACCCTCAGACATCTGTAACTACAGAAACTTCTACTTTACCAACACTAGAAGTTTATTACGCACCTGACTGTGAAGTTCTTCCACCTTGTTTAATTTCTATTGAAGAATCATTTGAAGAAGATACTACACCTGGAACCCCATTCCATTTTGGAACAGGGATTTATCTTTACCCTCATACTCCTCATTTTACTGCTCCTTTTGAACTTTCTTCTTTTCAAGTACCCGATGATTCTTTAGGACATCTATTGGGTCAGTTAACTATGGTTGAACAACTGTAAACATCCCAGACTGTATCATCTGATGCAGCTATGGCAAAATCTTCTGTCGCAACCTCTTCGATGTTTTCTACTTCTCCTGAGTCACATCTATATGGTGAACCATCCATCCCAGTTGGTTACCAATATTTATCTAGAACCCACTCAAGGGTTGCTTCTACACCATGGTCATCACCCATGTACTCTACTGGAATTTTACCTAGTTCTTCATTTACGAGAACTCAACAGTTTGATCTTGCATATCAATATCAAACTGGGCAATCTAGTCAACAATGACCTATGTATCCACTACACACTGGATTACCACCATATGGAGAGGAATATGCCTATTCACCTTATCCTCCATATCCTGGAGGAAAACCATATGGCAGTATCCCACCGTATTTGGGTCAGTTTGGAGTGTGAGTCTATCAATGGAAGCCAACAATGCTAGTTCAACCGAGGCTTGTGTATCCAACACAACCAATGCAAACTGTGTCAGCTGTTTCTGTTACACCTGTTGTTACCACTGTATCTTAATCACAAGTTCAAACGATTATATCTCAACCTGTACAAACTGGTCCTTCTACCTCGCAACCACAAGTTTCAGGTCAGTAGGCCCAAGTTTCTCAGGTTGTTATACAACAACCGCTTGTATTCGGGGTTCAAGAACCTCATGTTAGTGTACCTTTATCTGCAGTGACTCAGGCTTACACTGGTATAATTTATTCACAACCTGGTCAAGCTACCATTGGGGGGCAATATCTGATTCAACAACCTGTACCCAAAAAACCTTGGCAGCCCCAATATCAACAACCTCAATTCTAGCAATTCCAACCCCAATTTGGACTTGCCCAACAAGATCAACCTGGTTTTGGACAATATCAAGCTTACCAAGGTCCTAGTCAATAAGGATTTGTTGGTTATGGACAGCTGCAAATTCAACCTGGTTATCAACAACAACCTTATACTAGATTTGTTCAACAACCACCTTATCAAGGTTACCAGATACATATGCCCTATGCTGGTATGCCAAGACCTATTTCTCAAGAAATTCCATCATATCCTAGGTATGCTCAACCTGACTTGAGTTGACAGTTTTCGCTTGTAGCAACTCTTGAATTACCAGATTTAAACCGGCTGACTAATGATCTAATTTTATATGCACCTTGGTAGCCGATAATTCCACATAAGTTACCTTCTAACATTCCAAAATTCAATGGAAATCCCAGAGAAGACCCATCAAATCATGTCATGATTTTTCATTTGTGGTGTTCATCAAACTCCTTGAATGATGATTCAGTTAGGCTTCGTATTTTCCAAATAACGCTTACTGGTCCGGCTGCAAAGTGGTACATTAAGTTACGTTGACCTTCTTTCAACAACTTTTTGACTTTAGCCACCACATTTTTGACCCACTTCCAGTTACCCTTCAGATACAAGACTGGAATGAAAATCCTAACCAACTTTAAACAGACTACTGCTACTCATATATCAGATCATATTCATGAGTACCGACGTCGTCATCGAATGGTTAAGACTTATGTTCCTGATCAACTTTTGGCTGAGTGGTTTATAAAATCCTTATTTCCATTAATCACTGAGGATGTGGCGAAAGGTGGACTTATCATAGAAGAGCAAATAATTGCTCGTTCTCAATAATTGGACTTGATTTATACATAATTTGAAATGCTCTACGACAAGATTCCGAATGCACCCTGACTATGTTTCACTGTTCCTCTTCCGCCATCGAGTAAGGACTCTCATGCCGACGCTGGTGTGATTGGCTCTTCGAGCACACAAACAACAGGTAGACCATCTAGTTAAACACTTGTCATTTCCCAGAAAACTTCAAATGCGTCAGAAAACACTCTTGCTTCCAAAGTCAATGTCGTGTCATCTGGAAAAGGACAGAATCAAAAGCAACCAGGAGGCAAGAAGAAGGGGAAAAACAAGAAGAAAAAAGATAATCCCCCTCAAGAGAAATCATTTGATTCCTCTACTTCGGCAAGGAAACCTCGTTATCTATGTTTAATCTGTAATGACGAGCATTCTACAAGAGATTGTCCACACCGCTCGGAAGTCTCTAAACTTCTAAATACTTCTAACACATCTACAATGTTGACTTATATGTTTCTAAACCCAGACACACATTTGGTTGCGACAGACCATGCTTCAACATCCCAAGTACTTATGCTATCCATTGCAAATCCTAAAAATGAAGATTGGTGTCGACACGAAATAAATATTATGGAAATCCACCACCATCGTTGAATAATCAGACCATTGATCAATCTAATCCTTTGACTTTGACTTCATCTGAAAATATTCCACTGCCTATTGCGCCAGAATTGACAATAAAACCACCAAATGGAGTTGTGCATAAATCGACATTTAACGCTCAAGCTCAAGTGGCTCAAAACTATAACATAGTAAAAGACCTTGCTCAATCACCTTCTACTATTTCAACGCTTGAGGTGTTACAAAATTGTTCCTTCTAGAAGCAGGCTTTACTGTCAACAATTGGTGGAATAGACCCTACGGATTCCAATCTTGTGGTTTTTAACCATGTGGGATATACACCATAGTTACTAGCACAATTATGTTTCTTAATTCTAGTAAAAGCTCTCAATAAAATTTTCACCGAACTATTATTGACAAGGGGGCATCTACTTGCATTATGTCCATGAGATGCTAGAAAAAACTTGGTTCACTGTCATTGTCATGATCACCAACAACGTTAAAAGCTTTCGATGGGTGCACATATATACCTTGTGGGATTTTGAGTAACCTGCAAGTTGAACTAGGAGAAAAAATAGTTACTATTGAATTTGAGGTAGTTGACGGATCCCTCGATTACAACATTTTACTCGGAAGGCCATGGGTATATTCTATGGCTGTTGTGGTTTCCATGTACTTTCGTATGATTGCATTCCCTCATAAAGGTGGAATCATAGTTATCGATCAACTTGCCTTCTTTTCATCTATTTCTTAGGCTACTAGAAGCATTCCATTGATACATGGACCCCTGTTATCACTTCGAAATGTTGGTGTAGGTCTCTTTAAAGATCCTTCCCTAATGTGTACTTTTACACTACCATCACCATCTAATTTGGCGGAAGTGGCAAGAGTAGAGACTTGCAACATGATTTCCTCCACCTCATCTGATTTAAGGAGGATTACCAATAGTTCTAAAGTTGATAGTAATACTGAAGTTATGCCACTAAGCCCCATTGAGCTTGCATAGCAATCAATTTTTCTACCTTGCAGGGCAAACCCAAATCCACTTTCACCAATTGTATGGGTAGACCGTTCATTAGAATATGGTACTTCTTTAGATCCTTTTTCACATATATTTTCTACGGATGAATGAATCGTCCAATCAATGATGATAGGAGAAGAACCTTGGGAAGATTATCATCATCATTCCCATCTTCCAGATGACATCGAAGATTATTCAAATTAACTTAAACACCCTTCAGTTGTTGATTTCCTTTCGAATTGTATTTTCATACATATAGTAGATTCTGAGTGAAACCTATCAAATATTGAAGAAATGATTTATATTAATATTTCGACAAAACCTAATGTTGTAGAAAACATTCATGTTGGCAAATATTATTCTCCATCAGAACTTGATACTCACTGTACCCTCTTTTGTGAATTTCGAGATTTATTTGCATGGTCATACAAGGAGATGCCAGACATTGACTCTAGTATAGCTAAACATGAAATTAAAATGTATCTTGATGTCAAACCAGTACGATAGCGGCTTCAACCTATTCATCCAAAGAAAGTTGTTTCCATTAAAACAGAAGTTGAAAAGATTTTGCATGCTGGTTTCATTTAACCTGTACCTCTTACTGATTGGGTTTCCAACATTGTTCCTGTCATGAAAAAACAAGGGAAAATTTGAGTGTGCATCGATTACAGGAATGTAAATTAGGCTTGTCCAAAAGACAATTATCCTACTCCTTTTATCGACCAGATTATTGATGAATGTGCCAGATGCGAAATTTTCTCATTTATGGATGGTTTTTCCAATTACAATAAAATCAATATCCACCCATAGGACCAATCTAAAACAAATTTTATTTTTCCATGGGGCACATTCACTTATAGGAAACTCCCTTTTGGTTTGAAGAATGCAGGGGCCACATTTTAGAGGGAAATCGATTATGCCTTCAATGACATCAAGCATATTGTTCAACCTTACCTTCACGATTTACCTGCTCATTCACAAAAGGACACTGATCACCTGCAGTATATGAGAGCAATATTTTTACGGTTCCGACACTACAAGATACGACTCAATACACACAAATGTGTGTTTTGTGTTGGTTCTGGTCAATTTCTTGGATTCATAGTGTCTAGAGATGGAATTTGACTCGATCCTTTAAAGGTTCAGTGAATTCTTGATTTTCTTCGACCTTCAAATCTTTTACAGCTACAGAGACTCCAAGGGAAGGATAACTTTCTAAGGAGGTTCATTCTCAATTACGCTGAAATAGCTAAAGGTTTTATAAGTCTTTATAAAATGGGATACCCTTCCACTGGGATTAGGTTGCGCAAGCTTCCTTTGATGCTCTTAAAGATACCTTGATTAGAGCGTCATTAATGTATTCTCCGAATTATGAAAATGACTATTACCTGTATCTCGCCACTACAGATACAACCATTGGCATGGTTTTAGTCCAAGAGAAAGATGGGATAGAACCTCCAGTATATTATTTGAACCGCAATCTCAATGATACATAAAGTAAGTACTCTTATGTTGAAAATTTAGCTTTGGCAGTTGTGCAAGAAGTTCTGAGATTTCGCCACTACATCCTGCTCCAGAAGACCACTGTCGTTTCAGATTGCAACCCTATGACATATATTTTGTCATGTCAATTTCTGGGGGGGAAATACTCAAAATGGATAGTCATTTTGCAGGAATTTGATCTGGAATTCATCAAGTCCAAATCAAAGAAATCTCTCATTTTCACCAAGCTACTTTGTGACCTTCCCTCGACCTCCATTGATTAAACATCTGAACCATCGATTTTGGATGAGTCTCTATTCCTGATATAATCATCTAACCTATGTTATGGAGATATACTGATTTATCTCCAGACCCAAACTTTCTAGCCTGATACCTCTTGCTTGTAATAGCGATGTATCCGATACCAAACCAAATATTATGTGATCATTGGCGACACTCTTTACCATCATAGTATAAATACGATCTTACGGAGGTGCCTCACACATGAGGAATCCAAGAAAGCATTAAATGATTACCATTCAAGTTCTTGTGGTGGACACTTATCTAGATGTGCTACCACACAGAGAATTCTTCGTGCCGGTTACTTCTGGCCAACTATATTCAAATATTGTATTATTGCCACCAGAAGCAGTCATGCATGCTAGATCTATGACCACAAAGCTATATTACCACCTGCACTATTGCATCCAGTCATTGTTGTTGGAACATTTGCCAAATGGAGCATTGACTTCATGACATGCAACCCCACCTCGGACAGGGGGCATAGGTACATTATAGTCATCGTTGACTATTTTACAAAATGGGCTGAGGCGATGCCAACATTAAACAACAGTGGAGAAATGACTACTCTTTTCTTTTTCAACCACGTGGTTGGCCGATTTGGTGTATGACATGCCATAGTTACAGATCAAGGGTCGCATTTTCAGAATCACATGATGAGTGAGTTAACTGCTAATTTAGGACTGTCACATGATCATTCTACTCCTTATTACCCACAAGCTAATGGAAAATTTGAGGCTATCAACAAGGTTCTTAAGTGAATGTTGCAAAGAATGATAGGCGTTGATAAACATAACTAGAATTTAATCATGTACTTTGCCTTGTGGGCATATCGAAACTCCATGAGAAATGCAATTGGATTCACAACCTTTCAGTTGGTGTATAGTTTGGAAGTAATATTACTGATACAATGTGAAATTTCATCTCTCAAACTCACGATTGACTTGTTACCCAACACTTCTGAAGAAGAAGCACGTTTCTTGGAACTTATCCATATGGATGAAACCCATCGTGATGTTGCATTGGCTAATGAAGTGCATAAGAAATGAATCAAGGCACAATATGATAGAAATGTCAAGCCTCATATCTTCTCAGAAGGAGACCTGGTTTTACTTTACGATTAGGAAGCTGATAAACTTGGAGCAGGAAAATTTGAATCATTATGGATGGGTCCTTATATTGTCAAGCGTGTTTTGGCAAAAGGTGCCTATGAGTTAGTGGATTATGATGGGATTCCATTGTCGTAGCCCTGAAATGGGTTGTACCTCAAACGTTACTATGCTTAATTGAGTGTAGTAAAACTCACAGTATATATGATTTCATTGCATGTGTGTGTGTCAATGCGTCTTTTAGAGTTTTTTTTAATCTAGTTAGTAATCCACTTTGCATTTGTTACAGATGTCGAAATCTTTGGAACCATTTGTTGGTTATGCCAATGGTGCTAGTCATAGTACGCAGAACATACCTTCTGCAGCATGGGCCATTTTTTCTCCAAGTGGTGAGTTAGTGAGTTTTCAAGGGATTTATATCGATCGATCAACAAACAACATCGTTGAGTATAACATGTTGATCGAAATTCTCTCTGATGCCATTTCACTTGGCATTAGCCGAATCATCATTAGGGTGGACTCAAAACTCATCATACTACAACTTACAAGTGTGTATACCATCCGAAACCCAACAATTCTTCATATGTTCCTTAGAGTTCATATTTTGGAAAGGCATTTTGAATACATTCAATATCAACATATTTCCAGAAACTCTAACACATTAACTGATTCTCTAGCAAATTATGTGTTAATAGACATTTGCGACACATGTAAAGTAACATTTTCAATTCACATCATTAGTTGAATAAGATTTCACATAACCATAGAAAAATCTGAAAGTAAAAATAGATAGATGTTTTAAAAGTTTTTACAAAATTTGTGTCCAAGACACATTTGGTCATCTGACCCAAAAACTCAAAATGCATGCAAAAAAACATCCTAAGTAGACCTAGTGATGCTCATGATAACAGGTCATAGCCTATGCTATCATGCACAAAAGCCTCATCCAGTGGCTAGGAACACCAATAGTGTGGCGCTGCAGCCTCATAAGTAACTCCTCGGTCTGGATATCCAGAATTCCAAGTGTTAATCCCTCTATGTGATCCTGCAACTCTGCCAAGGTCTTAGCCAAATCCAAATCCTAGAGGACCACCCTCCCAATGTTTCTCCACACTGGCCTACCAGCCTCCTGTTGGTGTCTCCCAGGTGTCGATCCATAAAAATGGTATTTTTCACCTCTAATTACCTCACATTAACTTGTCAATCCAGGAACGATTTCTTATTTCAAAGAGTGTACTCAGTTTGAGGTTGTCATTTGCCAGAGTAATGCTAGTAGTATAGTGCTCAAAATACAAAAGTAAATAGATTCTTTAAATGAGATCTATTTATAGAAAAGTACTTTAAAGACTAAGTCATGCACTTGGAAAGCTAAGCAATTTATCAGTCAAGGGTCCAGTAGCAATAACTCATCCCTTTGTAAACTGATGTAACTAAAGGTAATCAAGGAATAGATCATTAATTTGGGGACTAGACAACAAATGTCAGCGCCCACTACAGTTTCAGATCGTTCTGCACACCAAAGCAACAATAATACAAATAACAGGAAATGGAACAAAAACTAGAAAATGTAACTAAAACTAAATCTGATGAACAACAACACCTTAATCTACAAGAACAAGTGCAGTAATCATATCCTACAGAAATCAGATGGCAATCTTTACTTAAAGGATAAATCGGACATCACACTAAAACAGAATGGCAACTAATTAGTAATGAAATATGGAACAATGCTTTAGAACCAAATGTAGATGAACAATAGAATTAACACACGGCACACCTTAGTATTAAGAAAGACAGTAATATGATCTTGGTAATACAAATATCAATGTTAGTTATAAGGATAACGATCGTAATTCGTAATGGAACAACAATATCAGTCGAATCAGAAATCACAACTAAATGTAATCTTTAGATGAATCTAGTAATACCAATTGATAAATGTTACAGCACAGTTACTCTGTAATGGAACAGCAACAACATTCTGTAAAGACCAACAATGTTATATTAAGGATTAAAGGAACAGTAATGCGTTATAGAGTTAGAATGGACAATATGACATTCCTGTCACAGAGAACGGTATTACTTAGTCTAACATAAATCCAATATAACAGAGTCATGATGTAAAATAACAAACCACATCAGATTCCGAACAACGCTCAAAATGAAAACCACGCACGAACAAAAGATATGATATAGGAGCAAGTGTTCCACTAGGGTCGAGCCCTTAGCCTCCAGGGACACACCACTTGAGATTATTCCAGGATCACAGATGGAGCAGCAACCAACTTTATACTAAAGCATTCAAATAGAGTTACAGTGGATCACCTCTCACAAGATTCGATGATCAAAGTTTCAAATACAGAGAAAAGTTACATAAAAATTAACAGTCGATCCCCCGGGCTAGCAGTGCTGCCCCTATTTATAACAGCTGAAGCAGAGATATCAAGGATGCGAAAATAGTTAAAGCAGGGATTTGCCAAACTATTAATCCTCAGTTATCTGGTAGTTTTCTTGCACCAAGTCAATATCTCCTTTTCCTTTCCTTGGCTGAGATGTTTTAATTTAGATTGTCTTGTTTGCATATGGTTCCCTGCCAAAGGGACAACAGTTAGCTTGGCCCTGTCTTTTCCTTTCGAGCAGAAACCTTTAGTTTTTCCCTTTTCCTGCATAAGAAATGGCAATTATTAGTGTTTTCATGTTGCATATAAATCTTATAGATTTTGTCATGATTTCCCATTATCTACCTAGTTCATGATGCAAAAATGTTATGAGTTCTAAAGAAAAGATGACAAAATAATCAATAAAAACATACCTTCTTTAGTACTCCACACCAGGTCGAACAGTACCCAAATCTGCATGCATAAGAATGATTTTAGTTTAGTCTTTGAAACATTAAAAACACAAAAACATGTAGAAATTTGAAAATAAAGAAAGCACTTTGGTCAAATAATTTACCTTTAGCATCCCATTGTGCTCCAAATGGTAGAATCAAGTCTGCATCTCCACGAAAATCCATCTCTGAGTATGGATGCTCCTTGATGAAAATGTGTTGTTGATCGAGCCAACTAAAGAATGCAGTGGAAAAAATGATTGTTGACTGACCCGCATTCCGAGCCATAAATTCGACCCACCTTCGCATCTGTGGATCTCTAGAATCAAGTACACCTAGTGATACATGTTGTGGTTACACCAATGGAATTCTCTCTAAAGTAAAAGAAATTAAAATCGAACCATAGAAAAAATTATTCATCTTACCACTTTTTACCTTGGTCAGTTGTTCTTTCAGTGAAGAAATCACAGCCTCACACCAGTTGAATACTTTTGGCTCTAGACACTCAAGTGCATACTGCATATATGATCTGTTCACCAGATGAAGTGTCACACTGCCAACCAATTTTGTGATTGTGAAGAGGACCATTCTCAAAGGTAAATCACTTACATCCCTGATGTTTATCTTCCCATCCTTGTTAGGTTGTGTACCTGGCCGACAAATCTATCGAATGTAATCCCTCACCAATTCACCTCCATGAGCAAATCCAGAAAGTGAGATGGGGGCACCTCGCCTCAAAAATCCAGTAAGAAAGTAAATATCATCAATGGTAATAGGGACCATTTTGTCCCCTATGTGAAAATCTTGATCTGTTGGATCCCATGCATGAACAAGGAACTACAATAGTTCTATTTGTTGCCTCATTCTGGACAACCTGAAGTATTTGAGTAACCCACAATTTTTGGCAGCCTCAACTGTACCTGGATTGTTTAGGGCAACCATGTATTTTTCTTCATGCTCTCTTTCTCACCATGTAATCGACATTCTGATTCGATGAAAGCCTGAAATCCAATCATAATCTTAGTTAGGATCCTTTCAATGAAAAAAACAGGATAATTTTTGGAGCAAAAAGCTAAATCAAATTTGGGAAATTCGCCTAACGCAACATAGGCACAAAGACAATGCATTGAAGAGCAGGAAACATTCTATCAAGGTGCTCTTCAACATAGTTTTCGATGTGAAATCTTGTGGTGATCCCAGGGTGAAAAAATCAAACCCCAAAGGCCCCAAAAAACCTTTAAAATTGCATGAAATAGTAAGAGAATGACCTGAAAAGAAAGAGGAGGGGTAGATATCCTACTTGGTCTAGACGGCATGAGAAATGGTCCACAGAATATCTCACAATCAGCTACTGAAGTTCGAGGTAAAAAACTAGCCAAGAGCACAAAACTGAATGGTAAGTATCGAATGGTAAAAACTTGTTTTATGTTTATTTCATGTTCATTAATCAAGTAAACATTAGTATTTACACATTTTTACCTATAAAATAGGTATTTTTAATCCATTTGGTGGTGTTTTGAGTAGGTTTTACAGAATTTGATGTGCTCGATTGTAAATTTTACCTTTGACCACAAAGCATACTTCTATCTCTTTTTTGAGCTCTGTTAAATAACTTAAAAGGAACCCCTTGCAGTCCTCTTTATGCTCTTTTCAAACTCTCTAAATATGAAAATATTGTCGAGTGCTTGTCGTTTTTAGCTCATTAGCGAATTGGAAATGACATCTACTTAGTATAACTTTAACCCTTTTTTGAGCTAAGATAGATTAACTACGAAAAATGAATACGTTGATTGGACATGATCAATAGGTTCTCTCTCATATTGTTTTACACTTTTTCAGGTTTGAGAGACAAATCTAGGAAAAAGAACTTGTGGAGTTTTCTTTTTGTCCCTTTTCAAACTCTCTAAACATGAAAATGACTGAGTTATCTTTGTCGTTAAACTCGTTAAAACATCAAATAGCGACAAACTTGTCCATCTAGACAAGATGAGTTTCACCTTTGCTAGACTCATTAAAAAATTACATAGCGATGGATTCACCTGAAGGGTGGAATTATACAACAAGCATATGTTATCCTCCTCAAGCTTGATAAAAATAAATAGGTACTGGTCAGCAATGACTGGGGAAAATGGAAAAAGGGGAAAACCACTTTATGGTAACAAGTCACTCTTGAACATGACACTTTCACTTCATTACCGTGACTACTTGGGTTGCGTTATTAGCTTGAAGACTGGGCTTACCAACCACAACACATCCAAAATCGTACACCATCGGGTGGCTTCACCAAGGATGGGATCTTTATGTGAGCCAGCAGTGTCACCTTCCATACAACATCAAGCCCTTCATGGATGAGGTATTGTGTGACATTGCTCCCCTTGAAGTTTGTGATGTATTATTAGGACAACCTTACTTGTGGAAGTGACATGTTGTGTATGAATCAAAGCCCCGTGCTGTTATTGTTACTTTGGGAAATAAGTTGTACAGGATACTAGAGGTAGCACCACCTACCACCATCTCTTTGATTAGTGCAAAACAATGCAGTAAGCTCGTTTCCAAAACTGGGGAATTTGTTTTCCTAATGATATGCCCGCAAGGAAAGAAGAAGATGGTGGCCACAACCTCCATATAGGGCCCCTCCGCATGACAACTATAGATGGACAAGGTTTTGGAGGAGTATGAGGATATATTCACCTCCCATGTAGGGGTTCCTCTACACTGTTAGGTCAAGCACTCCATCGATCTGACCTTAGGTGCGCCACTGCCCAATGGACCAATCTATCGACGCTCTATTTTGGAGAAGGATGAAATCAAGAGGCAGATTCAGGATCTACTACAAAAAGGTCACATCCATCCAAGTTCATCGCCCTATGGGAGCCCAATCGTGTTGGTACAGAAGAAGGATGGGACTTGGAGACTCTGTATTGACTATCGGGCGCTGAACAAGATCACTGTCCATAATAGGTACCCGATCCCACAGATTGATGATCTCTTGGACAAAATGAAGGGGGCAAAATATTTCAACAAGATAGATTCGAAGTCAGGATATCACCAGGTACCAATCGAACACTCCGATGTGTGGAAGACAACATTCAAAGCTAAGGAGGGCCTTTTTGAATGGTTGGTTATGCCTTTGGGATTGACGAATGCCCCTGCAACCTTCATGAGGCTAATGGATGACATCTTGTGGCCATTCGCCAATCCATTTTTCATGGTATACTTAGATGACATCCTGATCTTCAGCCAGAGTTAGGAAGAGCACCTCCACCACATTCAACAAGTTCTCCAAACACTGCAGCAACACAAGTTATGTGCTAATTTGGAGAAATGCACTTTTGGCATGACCCAAGTTCAGTATCTGGGATACATTATTGATGAATAAGGGGTACATGTGGATCCATCCAAGATCCAAGTCATTTGAGATTGGCCATCTCCAACCACTCTGACAGAGCTCCACAGCTTTCTAGGTCTTGCCAACTTCTACTGCAGGTTTGTGTTGGTATTTTCTCATATCACTTAGCCCTTGAGTCAAGTCACCAAGGGAGGAGCGAAAGAAAAATTCTTTTGGTTTGAATCTCAATAGAAGGCATTCATAGAGTTGAAAGATTGCCTCTGCATGGGACCAATGCTCGCATTACCAATCTTGCAACAGCCATTTGAGGTCGAGACAGATGCCTCTGACTATGCTATTGGGGCAGTCCTCACTCAACACGAGCATCCAGTGGCATATCACAATGAGAGACTTTCAGACACTGTCCAGAAGTATCTCACTTATGACAAAGAGATGTATTCCATTGTGCAGGCCTATCGACAATGGAAGCATTACATCTTGGGGAAGGAAATGGTCATCCACACAGACCACTGACCCCTACATTTCATACAGACCCAAGGGAAATTGTAGAATGATCGCCATCAGAAGTGGTCCACATACCTGTAATAGTTCCATTTGAATATCAAGTATAAGAAGGGTAGCACCAATAATGTTATAGATTGCCTCAGTAGACCACCGATCATGGCGTTAACCATTGTGCTCAACTCTTGTGGGCACGAGACTTCTGATTGGCCACTTCTCTACAAAAGCAACCCAAAATTTGGCCACACATACCAGACACTCTTGGAGGGTCAGCATGTTCCAGATTTTCACCTCTAGGATGCCCTGTTATGCCACCTAGGTCACCTTTGTGTTCCTTCAAGTGAGCGTGCCAAGATGATTTGTGAAGCACACTACTGTGGGGCTGCTAGACATTTTAGGGCCGAGAAAACATTGGCAGTACTGCAGAAGTATTTCTATTGGCCGAATCTTTGATAGGATATGTGGAAGTACATCAGATCATGCACTGCCTATGCCATTGCCAAACCGACCATCAAGAAGCAAGGCCTCTATACCCTGCTACCTACCCCTAGTCAACCTTGGGAATCCATCTCCATGGATTATATGTCAGGTGCTCCTTCCACTAAGTATGGAAATGACTGTGTTTTTGTGGTCATCGACATGTTCTCGAAGATGGCCATTATGGTTGCTTTCAAGAAGAGTATCACAACAAAAGCCACTACTAAAATCTTATTTGAATGCTTGTGGGTACACTTTGGAATTCAAAATTCTATCATCTCAGATCAGGGCAGCAAGTTCCTTAGTACATTTTGGTCCAGTCTCTAGTCGATGCTCAACACCAAACTCACTAAGTCCACAGCCTTCCATCCTCAAACTGGTGGCTAGACAGAGGTTGTTAACACGATGATCGTACACATTCCGCACATGTACAACTCAAATCATCCATGCACATGGGACGAGAGCCTACCATATGTTCAACAAAGCTACAACCGGGCTCTCCATAGCTCGACTGGCCATAGCCCTTTTCAGGTGGGCTTGGGATTCTAGCCACTATGTCCCATTGATGTGGCCATGCCATTTGCAGCTACTCACACAGATTCAGCTCATGTCCAGTCCGAAATAGATAAGGAAAATAGCTTCATTAAGCACATCCAACATATTCTCCAGCATGTCCATGACATTATGGAGAAATCAAATGCCAAGTACAAGTAGCGACATGATCAACATCAGGTGCCACACAAGTTTCAGGTGGGCGATAAAGTCTAGTTGCATTTACAAAAGGAACACCTTACTGGAGCCTATTAGAAACTTAGACCACTCCGATATGGTCCTTACACCATTACCAAGGCTGTGGGAGACAATGAATTTGAGCTTAGCATTTCTCCATTCCTTGGCTGCACCTAGTGTTCAATGTGGACTGCCTTCGACCATACTTTCCACCATTACTAGACACATCCAACATTGCAGAACAACTCACACCCACAGAGTTAAATCTAGATTGCATGGAACAAGATGCAACTGATTAGATCATGGACACATAGAACAAGCAAACTTGCTAGCAGAATATCCAATTGTATCGAGTTTTCAAAGTAGGCCAACTCCTTCACCAGGGCAAGTGGCTCACCAGGGACCAAGTTCAACAAAAGTTTCCTCATCTCATGGAGGAGCTCAACACAATGGGGACCATTGCTTCCTAAGGGGGGAGGAATGATCCAGGTGGATATTGGTGGTCACCTACCAAATCCACTTGGACCCCCACCATTGTTTCTTTCATCTTTTTAGTTTCCTTAATTGTAGCCCAGTTTACCATTCTTAGTAGTTTTTTAGGCCTTGAACTTTCGAAACCATTTTGAGGCCCTAAAGGACGTTTTTGGGGAACATTGGGGGCAACATGGGATAGTGGACTGATGTTTCTCTTCTTAAAGTTGTAGCTCTTGGATATAACTTTCGAATGTGATACTGTGCATGTCAAATGGAGATCGTATGCCAAAGTTACGACCCCGGGAAGTTGATGTACCAATTTACCCAAACGGGGCCCACATTTTGGTGTTTCATCTTCTAGGGTTAGGTTTTGGGATGTTAAGTGTTTTCCATTGTTTCTCCACAATAAGTAGGCCTTTGAGCCTCATTGAAACATAGTTTAGAGGCATGTAGCTGCCACATCTCTTCTCAGAGATAAGCTACCATCGCCCTAGCTTGTTTATTTCCAATTCTGTTTGTAAGCATATTTCAATATTTTACATTAATGAAATGAAGTATTATTTCTGCTGCATCTATGTGTTTATGGTTATCTCTGTAATTTTTTACGTTCCTATTTAAATTTGGATCAATCATACCAATGGTCTATCATACCATCCATCACTTTGTTTTGGGTCAATGCTACCAATTCATTTCAGTGTCGCTGACATGTTCAGGAGAAGTCATTCAGTCAAAATTCATCTTTTACAATACCATAAACCTTCATTTTGATAACCATCATTCCTAAACCTTGTGTCGTTAGTCAAATTCCGTCTCCAAAATCATTACACTCGTTTCGTGTTGTTGATGTGGGATACATCAAGGCCCTCCTGCGACAAGTCACTTATTGTCGACATCAGCACATTATCCAACAAATTGACTTAGAAACACCCTTTCAGTACCTTGAGGCTTGCATACATCAATGGCATGTTTCTCGCTTCCAGCGACAAGTTGACATTGTTATCACCCCAAGAAACTCACCTAGGTTGTATATCAGTGATGCTCGGGAACATTACAAATTCAACAAAATGTTGGATAAATGTTGGATGAATGAAAGAAATGTTGCATACTCAATCTAGATAACCACTCCTACTATGATTGACCACAGACATGGGTGAACACGCCCAGACTACAAGGCTTTTAACCACCAATTACTCACAGTTTAAGGAAAAGGTGATAATGGAGAAGACTGACCACACCAGCAGATGCACAGGACCCTGTGATGGCTGGCTGCAACCAGTTTGAAAGGTTTGTAAATCTAATATTTAATATACAGATAGGATGACATCTCTCTATGTACTGAAACAATAGAAACCTGCAAGAAACTTAAATGAAACAATTAAATTCTAACATAGAGGTGGGATGATAGCCCCTCTATTGCTAAAACCAACAGCGCATCAACAATTGCAAAACAGGCACAACCTGAGACAAGAAGAAGAAGTGGAAAGTGAGCAAATGACATCAAAAGAAGCTTGTATTAGTTGGAAATGAAGACCAGACACTGTAGGTTACATAACAGTTACAGTCTCCAGAAGTTGAGCCTTACAACATACTAACTCTCCTCTAACATTCATCGAACTGATTACATCATGTCTCTGGGTATCTATAGAACTTGTTTACAAAAATATCTCTACTAATCTATGTGTGGAGGTGTCTTAATGGATCACCAACCACATTTATAACTTGATATCGGTTTTCTGAATCATTATGATTGTTTTAATAGCTGAAGATGGCCTTTTGTTGTTCTTCTCTACTTCTCGAGCAGGTTGAGTGGAATTCCATAACTGATAAATGTGTTGATCTGCTCGAGGCTGGTTCTTTTTGTCCTTCGGCCATTCTACTCTTGATTGTGGTAGCTGAAGTATTAACTACAGAGAGTAATTGGATCACAGAAGTCTTCCTTTTTTAGGTGCACAGGGCTGCTAAAATACAAATATGGCATTGAAAATGGGCAATGGGCCGGTTATAGCTATTAACCATTGGATGGCGAAGATGGACGGCGGAGATTGTCTTGTGGTGAAAGCTATGAAATATGGAAAATATACTATCGGAGGCGGACGAGTGGACATGAGATTTTATACGAAGGAATAGTGAGTCATATCGGGTCCAACACCTAATATCGCATTGGTAGAAGACATAAGGGGGAAGCCTTGATACAACTATCAGATTGGGAGATTTGCGATTTGCGATCAGATCGCATCAGGAAATCACAATCAGCAGAAGACACGGTGAAACTTTAAGACATAGATGGATGCGATTTGCGATAACGATTATATCGCATCGCATCGCAATGCTACATCACATCGCAAAATCACAACGCAGAGGGAGAAAAAGGGCGGAACCAAAAACACACATATGTGCGATATTCGATAGCGATCAGATCACATTGCAATATCGTAGTGAAGAAGACACAGAGCATAATGGAGAAAGCAGGGCATAGAAGTCAAGTGGCGCTAGGAGGCAGTAGGAAAATGTGCAATAGTGATTAAATAGAACCGCAAAGGGAAGAAAACGGAAATAGCGGGATTATTAAGCGTATAATGGGCATGAAGGAAAAGGAAGAGAAGACTACTGCAATCTGTCTTTTCTGAGCATAAACATGTGACCAAGCTGATGTTTGGTCCTCCTAAAGCTGAAGTATATAGCAGAGCTAACACTGGCTCCTTCTGGGGATGAGATCCTCCCTGTGAGGTCTCAAGAACCTGCAGACCAATGCCTTCATACAAAATGAACTTAAAAACACTTGCCTAGTGTCCATTGGGCATGGAGTCAACTAAGCATACAACAGAAAACTGAATAAAAAGAAAATATTTACAGCATTTAAGGCCAAAGACCTTAAACAACATAATCTTTCAAAAACCGCTCATTAACTGGGCCATCAAAAACTGTTTCACCTCCCATACTTTTCAGCATGAAAGTGTTGTTCCCTTGAACCTATGAAATGATGAAAGGCCCTATCCAGAAAGCATCAAACTTCCCATGATTGCCTTTTTTTTCATTCTATGCATCCCATTTCAGCACCAAGTCACCAATCTGAAAATTATTTCTTTTTTCCTTTTTATCGAAGGCTTCCTTGATGCTTCTCTGATGTGCTGTAACCATTTCAACCAGTTGTTCTCTAATCTGATGCAACTCTGTTAAATCAGTGATTCTGTTTGCCATATCTTCTTCTTCATTCTGTTCTTCTTGAAGAAATTTTGCCACAGGGAGAGTTAACTGAATTGGGAATATACCCTCAGTGTCGTATACCAGCTTGAATGGAGAACTCCCGGTAGATCTCTTAATGGTCACTCTGTCGGCCCATAGTGCATACTTGAGCTTTGAATCCCAATTCCTTTTATTGTCCTCTAACAGTTTTTTAATTATCTTGATCAGGCTTTTATTAGAGGATTCTACTAGACCATTTCCTTGGGGATAATATGAGGTGGAATGAACTAATTCGATACCCATTGAGTCACACATTTCCACCAACTCCTTAGCCCTAAAGGCTGCAACATTATCTGTGATTAGTTTATGTGGACATCCAAATCTGGTGAAGATATTTTCTGTTAAAAACTTCATGACCATAGTATGATCAGCTTTCCTCGTAGGGACTGCTTCAATCCACTTTGTAAAATAATCAGTGGCAACCAAAATCCACCTGTGCTAGCCACTGGAATGTGGATTGATCTCTCCAATAAAATCCAAGCCCCACTACTAAAAGGGTCCTTTTGCAATTATCGGTTTTAGAGGCAGGGACTTCAACTGCTATTTTCCTTCAAATCTTTGGCACCTGTCACAAGTCTTAACAAAAACAAATACATCAGAAAATAAATTGGGCCAGTAGTACCCAGCTCTAAGAATTTTGTGGGCTATAGTCTTCCAATAGTGGTGCCCTCCACACATGCTGGAATGAAATTGTTGCATGACTTGGACTAACTGTTCTTTGTTCAGACACCTTAAAAATATTCCAGATGGATACCTCCAGTAGAGCAGATTATTATTGATGCAGTATTTTGCTTCCCGGATTTTTAAATTTCTTGCTTGGCTTTGAGTAAATCCTGAAGGGATTTCTAGCTTCAATAGGAAATTAATTATTGTAGTGTACCAGTTGCATGTAGCTAGATTCTCAGCCACTGAGTGTTTTATCTCTGTTTCAGTCACTCTTCCCTCTTCATTTGTTTGACTGTTTGCTGCAATTGTACATAGGAAATCAATGTCTAAAGACCTGCAATTTTCTTCAGTAAACAATTTGGCAAGCCCCTGACCTCTTACCAGCTTGGTGGGCTTCAAGTCTATGTTAAAATCAATCATTTTTTCAATCCACTTAGCCCTTCTTCCATCAGCATCAGGTTGCGTTAGGACATCTTTAATTGCAGCCGAAGGCACATATGCAATTATCTTTGAATGCAAGATATAAACTCTGAAAGCCTTTAATGCTTTGACAAGGGCATACACCTATTTCTCTATAATTTCATACCTTAGTTCAGCATCCCTCAAATTCTTACTGAAAAATGCCACTGGGTGCTCTGAACCTTCTTCGTCTTGCTGCAACATAACAGCTGCAATTGTGTCTTCAGAGGAAAATGAAAACAGGTGAAACTCCTTACTGTAATCAGGACTTATTAATGTGGGAGCTTCCATAATAGCCTTCTTGATGGACTCAAAATATTTTCTTGCTGTTTCAGTCCATTTTAGCTCTACCCCTTTTCTCAACATGGAGGTAACATGCTTTACCAGCTCAGCAAAATTAGGAATAAACCTCCTTACAAAGTTAATTTTGCCCAGAAAAGATTGAATATCTTTCTTTGATCTTGGTATAGTCAAAGTTTGAATTTCCTTGACTCTTTCTGTGTCTATGCGAACACCTGCAACCGACACAATATGTCCCAACAACTTGCCTTATTCCAAAGCAAATTGAGATTTTTTGGGATTGACTGAAATTCCAAACCTCCTGCACTTCAAAAACACATTTTTTAAATGTTGTAAATGATCATGATGGCTGCTAGAATAAACACTTATATCATCAAGGTAGATAAGCACAAATTTGTCCTTCTCACCTAGAAATGCTATATCCATAGCTCTCTGAAAGGTAGCTCCAGCATTCATCAATCCAAATGGAATTTTGGCATACATGAAAGTGCCCCAAGGAGTTGTTAATGTAGTCTTTTCTTGGTCATCTGGGTGCACAACAATCTGATTAAAAGCCTGAAAACCCATCTATGAAAGACATTACTTGGGCTCCTGAGACCTTTTGCAGCAAATGCTCCATCTTTGGTAACGGGTAATTATCTTTCTTTGAGCATTTGTTCAAATTTCTGAAATCGACACACAGTTTGATTTCTCCACTCTTCTTCCTTACCACCACTAAATTAGCTACCCATTTAGAATACCTGAGAGGTACTATGATCTTGGCAGCCAACAATTTTTTAATTTCTTTTTTGATTAATGGAAGAAGCAGTGGGTTTATTGGCCTCAGCTTTTGTTTAAAAGGAACTAAAATATTTCTCAAGAGGGATTTTGTGCTGAATTATGTTCTCGTCATATGTTTTCAGATCACTATATTCCCAAGCAAACACATCAGCAAATTGCCTCATTAATTTGCAGTATTTAGAACTTTGGTCAGCTGACAAACGAGGGGACAAATTCACATACCTGGGCTGACCAGGGTTTCCTATATCATGCTTACAAACTGCAGATTGATCTTCTTTTTGAGCAGCCTTGTAAGGCAAATCATTTTGGTCAAACAGTCTCTCAAGAGGAATTAGACCTTTAGGAATATGGTTACTAGGACGCTGGACTATGCTATTTTTACCAAATTTATTTCTAAGCTGGGACTTGGGATTTTCTATCAAGGCATCGTTATCATGGTCAATTTTGATTTCAGAGAACTCATCAATGACTTGAAGGAACCTATTCAACTCATCATCATCTTCAAAAACCTTCCAATGGTGGACATTATCAGGAAAGGAGGGTTTATATTTCATTTGTACTTTATAAACTAGTTTGGGAGGCAATGGAGGGATGAATAGACTAGCAGAAACAACAAGGGAATCAACAAGTTGATTATGGGCTCTAGGAATATATGAAATATAGAAAAAATCAAACAAATCTTTGATTCTCCATACCTAATCTCTATAAGCTTTTAGCCTTGGGTGCTTTGGTTGAAATGTTTTATTTACTTGCTGGATTACCAGATTAGCATCTCCAAACACCTTCATATTCTTGATTCCTCTATCTTTTGCTGCATTAAGGCCCAATAGTAGTGCCTCATATTCTTCTATATTGTTGGTCACTTGAAAAACCAGCTTAAAAGATAGCTGAATTCTTTCATGTTGAGGAGATACTAGCACTACCCCTACTCCTGTTGTCTCCCTGGAACAGGCTCCATCAAAGAACATCTCCCAAACCCGACTTCCTTGCTCTTTATCAGCCTTAAGAATTGGTTTCCTGAGCAGCATCTCGACCTTCTGCGATTCTTCTATTTGAAGAATGCATGCTCCAAAATCAGTGTCCACTGCGTAAATGGGATGATTTGTAGGATTCTTCTTGTTATCACTGTAAAACTTCCTTAAAGAATTTGGACAACTTACATGGTTTCTCAGTTCTTGTATCAGTCATGGTCAAGTCATGGTGAAGTCATTTTTATGTTTTAGAATCTAATTCATAGGGTTAGAGTCTCATGTCCACATTCAAATAAAGTTTCATAGCCTCATTCCATGTCCTAAAAGCCTCACCATGTGTTTTGACATCAGTTTGATTCCAAAGGATTGATGTTAGTCTTGGTCTATTCTTTCCATGGTCGTTTCTGTGTCTAAGATCTATAAAAGAGTCTTCTTGGTATGGTCAAATAGGGTCAACACTCCATTCTTGCCCATCACTGGTCCCACATCACCTAACATTCCACATGTCAAACTTGTGTCAAGGTTTTCATAGTTAAAAACTCACTCGCGCTACGAAACCTCTGTAGCAGCCTGTTTTAGCAGAGAAAAATTGTTTTTACTAGTCAACTTACAGAAGCTTTCTTGAGCAGCTGAGAACTCCATTTTGCAAACTGAAAAAGGTTTTTCTTCCTAACATGCTGCACTACAAAAACCTCTTTCCGTTTCTTCAAATCCATTCTTATCTGGGAGAAATTAAAGACCAAAGTTGCGCTACGAAACTGTTGTAGGTGCAGTTTTTCACAAACAGACTTTTCCTGTTTAAGACCTGTTTTTCAAAGACGTCTTCTGGGCAGTAGGAAAGGTATTTCAAAAATACAAGAGATTTTTTTGTTCATCATGGATTGCTTCAAAAAAGCCTCCTTCCGTTTTTCTAAATACTACTTTTGGAAGAAGTTATGAGCTCTGTCCCAAGACCCATCTTTGAGCCAGAACAGAGCAAGGGACAGTCTCCTAGTTTCTATGAACATCAAGGATCGATTCTGGACAGGTGGAGAAGTAGTTTAAAAAACCAAGAGAGGTTTGTGTTCTAGAAATCCTGGACTACAAAAACCTCTTTCAGTTTCGAAAAATGTGTCATGGATGAGGAGATAAAGGCTCTGTCCCACATGCCATTTTCAGGGATCCTAAACCTAAAAACAAGGAAACATGTTCCCTAATTTCTAGGGTTTGTCTTCAGCAGTCAGATGACCACGTGGGAGGTTTCATCAAGTTCGACTTCATGGATTCTTAGGTGTCAAAGAATGTTTTAAATGTTTAGATAAGGTTGTTGTAATCATGATGAAAAGATAGAATCCTAATTGTCATAGGTTTCTAAAACTGCTAGTTAGTAGTCAGTTGTATTTATTTGTTAGTTTTAAATGTTAATAGGTGTCATCATAGCAAGGGGAATTCGACTTTACCTCATGCTAGAAGAGTAATCTCAATCAGGTAGAAGAGCTCTATAAATAAGAGAAAGAGCAATGTACAAAGGGTTGGAAATTTATTGAAAAAGCTCTGATATTTGGCTTATGTAAAGACTCTTTTAGTAATACAAGTTTAGCTTTGCTTCTCAGGATTCATGAGGGATTTGATGTTTCAGAATATGTTGTGTTATTATTTTCCTAATATTTGCAGTGGTATGAATGTATAATCACTCAGAATTCACTGAATGTGCTCTGACTTCCTGTTTACATTCATAGACTGTGTGGTCCCATATCTTCTTGGTATGTTCTGAATGTGTTGAATGTTGAATGCACTAACTTCTATGTAAGGTTAATACCATTGTTATGCTGAAATGATGTTGAATCCATAAGCCCAATGGATAGTTACTAAATTTGTTTCCTCCATTCATATTTTTCACAGTTGTTCTACAAGAGTTAGCCATCTTATCTTTAATCAAAATCATTAATCCATTTAGAGAGAGCCCTCTCAGGTTGAGGAGGCTAAGCCTCAGCCTAAAGTAGGTTTGAAATAGTTACTTAGAGTCAACCTGACTAGCAGCCTATCAGGATCTGATTTTGAGATAACATTTTGGTGCGTCTGCCGGGAGTCTGAAGATTATTCATTCCCGAAATCAAGAAGCTGAACTTTTGAAGGTAGCAGAAGCTCAGAAAGTTCTCGAGGTTGCATTCTACCTTGGTGACTCCATACAATATTAAAGTTAAAAAAAAGGTGGCTTCGAAAGGAAGATATACAAGGAGTAATCCTGACCCAGATCCACCTACTCCTGTGGATAATCCAAACACCATCTCAAGGAGCAGGCAAAGATTTCCTGATATACCGGGTACTTCATCTTTTTCGAAATCTTTGTTCCCTGAATTTTCTAGAAGTCCTGAAGACAAAATTGTAGATAATAAAATTCATGAGGTATTGTTGAGGTCTGAGAACGAAGAAGAACTTATTGGAATTATTTTAGATTTACAAAAAAGAGGCATTGATACTTCATCCTTAGTGTCACAAAAAGATAAGGAGGAGTTTTGGGAGGTTGTTACTTCAGAATTACTGTTAGAGGAAGAGGATTTGAACCAACTCAAAGAGCTTGATCCTTTTGAATTTTTGCTCAAATCCAAAACTGATTTACCCCTCCCAAATTGGAGTTCCTTTGTCAGTGGGTTGCAAAGTCCAAATAGTCCTTTTCGCACTAATACTTTATCTTCTGCTTCTGCTAGTCCCAATAGTCCTCAGACATTATTTCACACTAGTTCTGGTCTCACCGGTCATACAATACCTGTTATTACTGCTCCTCCATTCGCTATGGCTATACCTGCTAGGTATGCTCCACTAGCTCTCCCTGCTGTTTTACATGATCTTCCTAGCAAATATGCTGCCAGAATTCCAACATGGGGAGGAGATGAAAATATTATAGCAGAGGAACATGTGGATAGGTTCAATGATTTTGTTGACAGGGAAGAAGTTGATGATGAAGATGTAAAACTAAGATTGTTTGCTCAAACTTTCATTGGGGAAGTCAGAAAATGGTTTAAAGCCCTTAGAGCCGGAAGTATTCATAGTTGGGTAGAATTTGAAGACAGCTTTCTAAGGAAATGGGGAAACAGAACCAACCCTGTCTAAGCCCTTACTGAATACAACAATCTTAGAAGAGCTCCAGAGGAAACTGTCCAAAACTTCTCTAAGAGGTTTAATAAAATATACAATTCTATTCCAGCTCATTTGAAACCTCCTGGAGCTTTGGCACAGTTGAGATATGCTGAATCATTTGATTCAGATTTCTCTCTCTTACTCAGAGAAAGGGATTCTACCTCTCTTGCTGACATGCAAAATGATGCAATTAAGGTGGAGGTGAATATGATTGCTGCTAAGAAATCAAAAATGGCAAAAGCTAAGCTGAAGGAAGAAGAGAAACCTTCTACCTCTGCTCCAGAAGACAAGTTTGAAACAATGATGAAAACCATGGAGAAATTGATGGACCGACTAGCTCTTGGGAATGCTTCTGCTTCCCCAGCACAACAGGAACCTCAATTCAGGAACCCTCAGTTCAGAAGACCTCAGAATTAGCAAAGGCCAAGAGAGAACAGAAATCAGCAGTCAGATCCTCCAGTGAGACCTCCTTTCCAACAAAATTTGGTAGATGAAGAAGATGAGCCTGAAGTCCCTGAGGAATCAATCCATTGTTTTGATGAAGAAGTTTTAGGGATTTTCTTGACTAAGGAGGAACATCATGAGTCCAGTATGATAAAATCAGGAGAAGAGCCTTCAGACTTTTTAAAGGGCTATCGGCACGCTATCTTTGAGATGCAAAAGCAATACAATCTTAGGAATAGAAATGTTCCTATTACAACAAACAAAGCACAGCCCAAGAAGGATACCTCAAGGACAATTGAAGATAAAAAGGAAAACTCAAAGGTGGTTGAAGGTAAGGATGATTCTCCTCTTGTCAAAAAGGATATTCAAATTCTTTCTCCTCCTAAAGAAATTGACAAGACTGCTTCTGTTTTTAATCTTGAGAACGAGATTCCAAAATTAAGATATCAGTCCCTTTTAATGAAATTCTCAAGGTAGACAAATACAGAAGCAAAATTGTTGAAATGCTTAATTCGCAACCAGGAGTGGCTGACATCCTAAATGTACAAGAAGATAATCCTGTTATCTGTTTGGGACCAAGACTTGAAGATGAACAGAACGAAGAGTTTCCCCCTTTCTACATAAGCATTAGCATTCATGATATGACTCTACATAATGCTATGTTAGACTCGGGGGCATCACATAATCTCATGCCTAAGGTAATCATGGAAAGACTGGGGTTAGAGGTAACTAGGCCATATAAGGATTTATTTTCATTTGATTAAAAAAGAGTCCAATGCATTGGTTTGATAAAAGATGTTGTTGTGGGGCTCACACAAATTCCAGCAAAAACAATTGTTATGGAAATTGTTGTTGCAGACATTCCACCAAAGTTTGGGATGCTTCTTTCAAGGTCATGGGCAGCAAAAATCAAGGGCACAATGCAGATGGATCTTACATATGCTACCATCCCAGTGTTTGGTGAACAAAGAAGGTTGTATCGCGAGACAAGGATGGCCTACATGGTAAGCAGCAAAGACAAGCCTCAGAATTTTCCTATTTATTCATTTGATACTGGTCTTGGATCAGCTATCCTTTTCAATGAATCAGTTGGAAGAGAATCACAAGATGAACCTGTGAAAAATCAGTGTCAAGAAGGGCAGCAAGGAGAAGAAAGAGACACCATAGGCTGCTGGTCATTATACTTTGATGGATCAGCAGGAAAAGAAGGGGCAGGAGCTGGGATTTGGATCACTAGCCCAACTGAAGAAAGTAAGTTTCTCTCATACAAATTAAACTTTGATTGTACCAACAATATGGCTGAATACGAATCTCTGATTTTAGGTTTGGAAGCCTTGATAAAATTGAAAGCTAAAAACATTGCTGTTTGTGGAGATTCTGAATTAGTAATTAAACAAGTGGAAGGTGCATATCAAACTAAAGAGACAAGGATGAGAGCATACAGAAACTTAGTATTGGAGATGTTGGAAAAATTTCAATCCTATTCTTTTAGTATCAAAACTAGAGATCAAAACTCTATTGCAGACTCTCTTGCTGTTTCTGCCAGTCTTTTTATCATTCCTAAGCACTCTTTTGAAAATTATGAAGTGGAGGTTCGCCATACACCAGTCATACCAGATAATATTACAAATTGGCAAGTTTTTGAGGATGATCAGCATGTAAGGAACTTTATTGAATTAAAAGAAGAATTTGAACACAATCAGATAGATCAGCAGAATATGTTAATTGAGTCAAAGGAAATTTCTGAAGTCTTACAATTAAAAAACAACTTAATTCCTAAGGGCCTCATTCCCTTGAGAAATTATTTGATCAAAATGATGTGTTCAAAGCACCAAGACTACAAGCTAATGAAGAAGAAGTAGAAAACTACAATTTAGGAGACTCGGTTGTGCCTAAGATAGTCAAGATTTCAAAATTCCTTTCAGCTGATATGAAGACTAAATATGTTGAGATGATGAAAATATTCATTGATGTTTTTGCATGGAGTTATGCTGACTTGAAACAATATGACTCTTCAATCATACAACATACCATTCCTATTAAGCAGAATGAAAAGCCTTTTAAGCAGAAGTTAAGAAGAATTAATCCTCTTCTAATGCCACTGATTGAAAAAGAAGTGAAAAAGCTCTTCGATGCTAAAATTATTGTTCCAATCAGATTCTCAAATTGGCTTGCTAATTTGGTACCAGTCAGAAAAAAGAATGGAGAGATCAGAATTTGTATAGACTTCAGAAACTTAAACAAAGCTTCATTGAAAGATAATTACCCCCTCCCCAAAATGGATTTGATTTTGCAAAACATTGTTGGTTCACAAAGGATGTCTATGCTTGATGGTTTCTCAGGGTACAATCAGATTCTTGTTCACCCAGACGATCAAGAGAAAACGACCTTCACCACACCATGGGGAACATTCATGTATGCAAAGATGCCATTTGGCCTCATGAACGCGGGAGCCACTTTCCAGAGAGCAATGGATATTGCTTTTGCTGAAGAAAAAGATAAATCAGTGGTGGTTTATCTTGATGACATCATAGTTTTTTCAAAAAGGGAAGAAGACCACTTAAAGCACCTTGAAAGGATCCTACTGAAGTGTAGGAGGTTTGGTATTTTCGCTTTAACTTCTGGCAAACTGCTTGGTCATATTATTTCTGAAGAAGGAATTAGGATTGATCCTAATAGAGTTAGTGCAATTCAAAAGTTAGATCTACCAAGGAGTAAGAAGGAGATTCAATCCTTTCTCGGGAAAGTTAACTTTGTTAGAAGATTCATTCCTAACTTTGCTGAAGTTGTCAAGAACATAACAAAGATGTTAAAGAAAGGAGTAGATTTCAAATGGACAGTTGAAGCAAAGAAATCATTTGAAGAGATCAAGAAGGCACTTACTCAAGCACCAATACTTATTAGCCCAGATTTTATCAAGGAGTTCCTTATCTTCACATTCGCCTCTGAAGGCACAATTGCTGGAGTTTTACTGCAAAAAGGAAGTCAAGGTACTGAACAACCCATTTCTTTCTTTAGCAAGACATTAGCAAATGCTGAATTGAAATATAACATCTTAAAGAAACAAGCCTATGCATTGGTGAAAGCAGTTAAGGATTTCAGAATCTATGTTTTGCACTCTCACATTGTTGCCTACGTTCCAAATGCTGTTATAAAAGATATTCTTACACAAGCTGATCCAGATGGAAAAAGGGGAAAGTGGATAGCAAAACTATTGGAGTATGACATTGAGATCAAACCCACAAAGTTGGTAAAGGGTCAAGGCCTAGTTAAATTGTTGACTCAGTCAAATTTGGACTGTATTGATATTAATTTAAGCACAGAGATCTCAGAAATTTCTGAAAATGAAGAAGAATTAGTCCAAATAAATGAGAAATTCTTGATCTTAGAATGGTACAAGGATATAGCATTTGTTTTGCAGCATAATAGAGCTCCTGAGAATCTTTCAAAATCCAAAGCTCGGTTTACCAAATTGAAATCTCTAAGATATTTTGTGTATGACCAAAATTTGTTTTGGAAAGATGCAGGAGGAATATTATTAAATTGCCTCATTGAAGAAGAAGCTGATAAAGTAATTGATGAGTTTCATAAGGGGGATTGTGGAGGACATCACTATTGGAAAGCCACTGCAAACAAGGTCTTGAGAGCTGGCTATTTTTGGCCAACTATGTTCAGAGATATCTATAAAAAGATAACCACATGTCATGAATGTCAAATGTTTGAAGGAAAGAGAAAGCTTATGCCACTGCCCTTGGTTCCTATTTATGTTGAAGCACCTTTCCAGCAGTGGGGATTAGACTTTATAGGGGAAATCTATCCTACTTCATCAGGACAGCATCGCTGGATTCTCACAGCCACCGATTACTTTATAAAATGGATAGAAGCAATACCCACAAGGCAAGCAAATGATTTAGTGATTATTTCTTTCTTAGAAAATAATATATTATCAAGATTTGGTTGCCCAATTAAGATCATTACAGACAATGCTCAAGCTTTCAAGTCCAAAAGAATGATTAATTTTTGTCATCAGTACCACATCTCCCTTGGACATTCCACTGCTTATTATCCACAGGGAAATGGTTTGGCTGAATCATCAAACAAGAGCCTTGTGAGAATCATTAAGAAACTGCTACAAGAGAATAAAAAAGCTTGGCACTTGAAATTGAGATATGCTTTGTGGGCTGACCAGATTTGCGCAAAGAGGTCCATTGGAACATCACCATATGAGCTAGTATATGGGAATGAAGCCATATTTCCAACATCCCTTGGAGTACCGGTAATGAAGTTGATTCAAGGACTAGAAGAGGAACCAAATACTATACAACGAAGGATCAATCAGCTAATAGCTCTGCAAGAAAAAAGAAATGAGGTGTTTGACAGTCATCAACAAAGCCAAAACAGGATTAAGAGAGCATTCGAAAAAAAGATCAAAGAAGTTACATTCCAGATCCATGATAAAGTCTTGAAATGGGAAGCTAGAATTGAAGAGAAAGGTAAACATGGTAAATTTGAAAATTTGTGGAAAGGGCCATATCAAATCTCTCCTTTCCATGGGAATAACACCTACATTCTACAAGAGATTGATGGAAAACCATATGCTGGAGGGCCTGTTAATGGCAGGTTCCTAAAGCATTACAATTGATTAAATCTCTACCAAGTTTCTCACAACATTGTATATAACCGTTTTATTAGTCTTTATTTGTTGCAAATAAATGACAAGCTGAACAGGAAGCTCAAGCCCGAGGTGAAGGCTCACAAAGCTAGAAAAGGATGCTTGTCAACTCTATCTATGTTTTCATAAATTGGACAAAGCACTGGACATACGAGTTCTTAGTGTACTACAGGAGCACACTATCCCAAGTGGAGCCACTGTTATCACTTAGAACTAAAACTGATATATGTAACTTTTCATCCTAGCCCGATGACAAAGGTCAGTGCTAGTCTATTTTTGTTTTAATTTTCTTCCCTTAGATTCTGAAGTTTTGAAGAGGTTTTGAGTCAAGTTATTCTCAGCTTCCATTGGTTCCCCTCCATCCACCATTTTTTTATAGCCACGTGTTATCTTATGTCAGTCACCGAGCCTTTTTGTGATTTCGCAGCGCATATACACCATTAAAGTGTTTTCGCAGCGCAATCTCGATTAGGCAGTTTCGCAGCGCAATCCCAATTAGGCAGTTTCGCAGCGCAATCCCGATTAGGCAGTTTCGCAGCGCAATCCCGATTAGGCAGTTTCGCAGCGCATCATTCAAATTTAAAACTGACAGCGTTGCGAAATCATGGATTCGTACATTTCGCAGGGAATCTTTCCCAAAATGTCAAGTCCGTTAGGTGAGTCATTGGCAGTGTCTTCTCATGTTAGCTCATGTACCCATCTTATCACATTTCACCACTCATTTCCGCTATCACCACCACTAGATCTATTGATACGCACGAATCATCATTTCCAAGAAAGACTACCGTGCATAAATCTTAATAATGGTTGTAAGTCTTGCATGAATGACAAATCTGCAAGATTACAACTTGAGAGATTTTAAACGGCAAAATTTAAAATTCAACTACAAAGATAATCAAGCGAGGCTGATAATCAAGCGAGGCTGAATTCAAATAGAAGCTGAATCACAATTCCAACCGGAGCTGGCAGTCATTGTTTGCGAAGATTTGGAAGAATCAATGGAGAAAAAGGAGCACAGATCCGACAAATGTCTAAGGACCGAGCCTGAACGCTTAGATATAACGCTGAGAAATAAAGAGGTGGAGAAAGCATTCAAAAAGGCCAGGTGTTGGAATTTTTGCAAAAAGTTACAAGGAGGACACGCACAGGTAACTAAAGAATTTGCACTTAACTTCACAGGCTTAAATTCAAAAGTAGCCATGATAGAATTGCAGGTTTCGCCAGAAGTGATATCTACTGTGACAGAGATCCCACGAGGACAAGAGCATTGGTTTAAAAATTTCAAGTTTGACATGAATCCTTGCAAGGAGTTTTTGAAGGATGAATTTGTAAATGAAGATTTAATTAAGGCAGTGCCCAGGAGTTATGTCAAAGAATATTATGCTCATTTACTCACCTGCATACAGAAATATCTGACTTGTGAAGGAAGGTATAACAAGGTTTACTCTTACCATTTTAAACTCCTTTTGCATTTCACAGGGAAGGTCTCCATAGACTTACCTTTTTATCTTTTCCGAAGTTTGAGTAAGATGTGTGATAAGGTACAGCTGAGGAAAGAGGATTGTGAAACCTCTTTGTTTCATCATGTTTTGATCAAACTACTGGTTTTAGATGGGCTCCAAAAGGTAGACAGAGATTGGAATTCATTCATTTTTATGGCTGGCTTCAAAAGCCAAACTGGCCTCACTCCTCTACCTACAAGAGATTTTACAATAACTGAGCTCCAAACAGAAGTAAGAGCTAAAAGAGTTCCAAATTCACAAGCAAGAAAACAAGTGAAGCCACTCATCATCCAAGATCAACCTCAGCAATCAACTAAGGGAAAAGCTCATGGTAAAAAGACTGTACCTGAAACAAACACATCTGAAGTAGTCTCAAGGATAAGAACAAGAAGCCAGATGAATAAGGAAAAAGGTAAAGCTATAGCAGTCGAAGAAAGTCCAGTGTCCAAGGGAAGTCTAAATGACTTATTACAGGCTATTGATTTTGAGCAGTCTCTACCAGTTCAAATTGAGTTGATACAGTCAGAACAAGAAAGCACCAAGAAAGCCAAGGCCTCAAAAAGGCTTAAATTTGATGAGGCAGCTGAAGAGTTTTTTTTTAAACCTAGAAGACCTATGACAAGGAGATTCCAGCAAGTACAGGAAGCACTGCCAAGAACAGAGGAAACAGGGGAAGGGACACAACGTTGGCAAAAGAAGAACACAGGAAAAACAATCATTACATCTAAAGAAGACAATATAGCAGACTTGAAGAGCCAATTGGAATCAGCTAAGCATGAGATTTCCAAATTGAAGAAAGCTGCTAGAAGACATGCAGTCATACAAGCAAACTATTATAGAATTAAAACTCTATGGGAAGAGAATGCAGCTGTAGAAGTGGTTGATTGCAATACACAATTTCACACTTGGACAGTACCAGCAATCAAAGAAGCCAAGTACATCAGAATGATCAACATGCAACTGAGAGCTGGGAATAAGGTTATGAAGAAACAAATTGAAGATCTGAAGGCACAGCTAAGCCAGCTTAAAGGACTTGCTAAATGAGTTTACATTTCAAGCAAGATTTTGTTTCAAAATTTTAATAAGTTTGCTTGATCTTATCTTTCTGAAGAAATCTAAATCCTTATTTGGCCTTTGGAAAGTCTAAGGAAGTTTTTGGCAATCAAGCACTCGGTTAGTAAAGGTCTCAGGTTAAAAACAAGTTTTTTTTTAAACAACTCAGTAGTTTCGTAGCGCGCTACGAAACTGCTGAAGGTGATGATTTCAACATAAATCAAGCAGATTTGAAGTTGAAGCGGGAAAATTTTGAAGGACAGTTGTATACAATGAGAACATCTGAAGTTACAACAACCAATCAGACTAGCACAAGTGGAAATAAATGGTTTGAATCAAAAAGTGGAATTTTGTCATATCATAAGAAAATTGAAGCATGCATCAGACATCTTGAATGCGTTTTCCTTTTTTATTTTCAAAACAGTGGATGACACATCATCAAATCAGGTTTCATAATAGTGGACAGTACATCAAAATGTGGCCACCGTCATATTTTGAGGGATAACAATAAAAAACTGACTTATGAAGATTTGAAGACCATAAAGCCGAGAAGCAAGGATAGTCTCCTAATTTTTCTGGACAGTGAAGAAGGTACAACATTCAAGGTCAACATGGAGCATTAAACACCCATCTCAGCCAAACTGAAAGAGAACCAGTTGTCAAAGAAAGGAATCATCTTAATTAAAGCCATTATGCATGTAATATGGAGTTAGAGTCATAGTTGATTTAGATCTCTAAAAAACTCCAGTTAACACTTTGTTGTATTTATTAAGTAGTTAGAGTTTAAGAGTTGTCAGTAATAGAAGTAGTTTCGAATTCCCCTCATGCTTGAGGAGGAATCCCGATTAGTTAAAATAAGAGCTCTATATATAGCTGAAAGAGCAATGTAATCAGGGTTGGAAATTTTATGAAAAAGGCTTGTATTTGGCTTATGTAAGACTCAGTTTCAGTTATACATGTTTGGCTTTACTTCTCAGGATTCATGAGGGATTTTTTATGTTCAGAATATATGATGTTGTCCTTTTCCTAATTATTGCAGTGTTATGGATGTATAATCACTCAGAATTCACTGAATGTGCTCTGACTTCCTGTATACATTTATAAACTGTGTGGTCCTATATGAGTTTATGTTCTGAATGTTTAAATGCTAAATGCCCTGACTTCCATGTAAAGTTGAGTTCATTGTTATATTGAGGTGTTGTTGACTCCATAAGCCCAATGGATAGTTGTTAAATGTGTTTCCACCATTCATATTTTTCAGAGTTGTTCTATAAGAGTTAGCCATCTTATCTTTAATCAAAATCATTTATCCATTTAGAGAGAGCCCTCTAGGTTGAGGTGGCTAAGGTCTAGCCTAAAGTAGGTTTGAAATAGTTACTTAGAGTCAACCTGACTAGCAGCCTATCAGGATCTGATTTTGAGATAACAAGGTCGACGCAAAATTTTCTTGGATTCCAGACCATGCTCTCACCCGGGCGCGCGAAAACCTCTACATGCATACAATTGAAACTTGGTGGCAATTGAAGACCATCATGGGGCTTTCCATGCAGGAAGAAGAGGAGTGCTCCAAGGCTCTGCAAACTAAGATTGACTGGCTCACTGAAAAGCTTGTGTTTATGTAGAAGCCATCCACAAATGCAGATTTATCACTCAGGACGCTCCAAATTATATTGTCATCAAGAAGAAGTCAACAACGAAGGTCCATTCAACCACTGAAGGTTCCACGAGCATTAAGAAAGAGGACCCTCGGGCCTCCACGAGTCGTCGGGTCATCACTGCGCATCAGGAGGGAAGCTCTCAGGAGACTCCCATTCGTCTGGATGAGGATTGGGTTACCACCAACCAGGAGTAATGCAGTCAATTTCCTTCCCTGTTTTTCTTCCCATGGGTATGTTCTTCTGCCTCCGCGAAAGGATGTCTGTTGCAGAGGTTAACAATATTTACATGGTCGACCACCATAAGGCGTTCTTCTCCTTTCTCGGCTTCTAATGTCTCAATTTTGAAAATGTTGTAATGAGAACTCCTCTCGGCTCCACTTTTGTACTATGTTCCCTCTTTGTCTGGGTCATACTGTAAGTACAACCTTGCTATGACTAGCACTAGCTTTTTGGTTGGGTCTTGTGTCGGGTTCTTTCCCACACAACCCTTTTTGTAATCTACCAGTTTACCAAGTAATATACTATCTTATTTACAAAAAAAAAACTTTTTGAAAGGAAGGAACAACATCAATAGATAAATAAATTCTCTCTTTCAACTTCCCACCAGCTGGCCCTTTGGCCCTCTTAGACGTTCCTTTTGAGCTGAGGCCTAAGAACAAAACTCCCAAATCTTCATCTGGATGATTTTTCTAAATATGTTGCAAATCTTCAAAGCACTTATTTGAAACATTTTCTGTCTATTGAGGTCCAAAGGCATGTTCCTTTTCTACGGAAACAAACTTTTGCAAGTAAGAGAAAAGTTGATCACAAGTTATAAACTCATTTTTATAAGGTGGCACATAATTCTCAAGTTATCTCTGTCTCCTAATCTCCTCCCTCTCCTTCCATTTTGCTTCATTTTCTCAATTTTGAGCTTTCTATTCATTGCTTGTTTTCGTCTCTATTCCTTTTCCTTCGACCAATGTTCTTGTTCTCTCAATTGAAAAATCATTCCTTAACTGACTTATATTATTCATAAGATTTTTCATCTCATCAATTGGAGCATTCTCTCCTCAATGAGGGTTGGAATATCAGAAAGTTGTGTAATTTCCTTCTCTTTCAATGACAACATCGATAATTATGTAAATATTCTAACAATTAGCTCTTGGAATAATTTATCCAGTGAGGGGACTGTTAAGAAATTGGGAGCTCTTGTTGTCACATTGTATAGGAAAAGGGCTAAATGCAGAAATCAGATCACGAAGCAGTCTGTCCCATAGGCTATCTTTAGCCTTGTGGACGTTAAAATTCCTCCTTCTTATGACTCACTTTGTTTTCCTTCCTCTTGTTGGTTTCTTGACTTCATATAAATTCTGGTTGGTAGTTGCTAGAAGCTGTGGATATAGCTAAAACATTTATAAATATGATGCACATAATTACAAATTACAAATTAAAAAAAAATACACTAAAAAACCTAATATAACAATTATTATTTAAAATCAAAGTACAATGTCAAGTAAGGGTAGACCAAGTGGTTGAGGTGGGTTGTTAACTCCCTCACCACCTAGGTTCGATTCCTCGAAATGACATGCTTAGCCTATATTGATTAGTATCAAGAAGTAAGCGGCCCTAGGGAGTTTTCACTCTGTTTGTGATTAATATGGGACATCTAAGCTCGTGCTTAGTCATTGGGTCATCACTATTAAAAAAATGTATAATTTTTTCAATTTAGCAATCCTATGAGTGCCTTTTTGTACCTTTTGTGGCAATTGCTCATGGATTGAAGCCAAATTCTGTTAACCATACCCGCTAACCCTTTTAAACGTGCAAATATGTATCCCATACTTAATTACATTAATAATTAGACAAATTAAATTTTAAAGTAACAATAAATTAAATAACATAAAATATAAAATATAAGAGGTTTTAAAATTTTGTTTTAAACTTTAAACAAAATAAAAGTATAAATTTCTAATTAGTGAATTAGAAAGAACAAAATTTTAAACCAAAAATAAAATAATAACATAAAATATGAGAGGTTTTAAAAAATTCATTGGAACTTTAAACAAAATAAAAATATTAAATTTTAACTAAATTAGTGAAGTAGAAAGAATAAAGTTATTTCGCAAAAGGATAATAATATTGTAATACTATTATATTTAAATTTAACAATAAAAGAAAATTAAGATATTTAATTGCTCACCTTAATTATATATCATTCTTATTTTTTATTTTAAAAGTATATGTGTCAAATCTACGTTGAGCAAGATGGAATCATACATGTTGTAAAATGCGTCTCTCCGCACAATAACTAAAATACTTCATTGTCCATGTTAATTTTATATCATATTTATTTTTAATTTTAAAATTACATGTGGCAACTCTAGATTGATCAGAAATGGAGTCACATAGATTGTAGAATGCACTTCTTACCACAATAATTAGTATATATCTATTTCAAATTCCGTTTCTTTTTTTCTTAAGAAACATGTAGGTTGCTATTAATAAAACTGGAAAACATGCTAACATCCAAAATTTGTTTGTCCTCATCAAATTTCCCAAATTGTTAAGCTCTTGCTCTATACCTACCATGCCTTGATTTTATGAGATTTTTTACATCATTAACGTTAAATATCCTCCAAAACACACCACCAATTTCTACATAAAAGTGAAACATTCAAAATTGTGCATAACTAGATCTAGAAACTACCTGCTTCCCATATCTGGATTCTTTGGGCTGTCAGCTGGTTCATTTTTCTCCATGTCCATATAAAGCAAATGCACTAATGTTTCTCCTTGAGTATCTCATTCTTCCAGAGCTTCTAATGCACTATGCTGGGGAACTTCAGAAAGGCCAAAGACATCCTTGAGGACACCACAATGCCCGTCTCAATAGTCACTTAAATGCCTTCCACCTTTTCCGAAAGTGTTTCCACCTTGGTGACCAGGTTCTCCCCCATGAGTTGTAGATGGATCATGTCGTCACACAAATTATCCAATTGACGAGAAACCAATGTGAAGTGAGATTGCTCTTCGAAGATGATTTGTTCACTAGCCTTAGCGACCAAATACAAAAGTTCTAATTTTATGCCATCCATTTGTTCCTCTATTGTAGGAGGATCTCCATTACTCGTTGAAGCTACCATGATGCGAGCGAAAAGGACTCTGTAAATTTTCAATGTAGTTTTCTCCACCATCTTTCCACTTATATAATTCTTACCACAGGGAATGTCACCATCAATGCAGAGGGGAGAACATTGAAGGTTGATGTCCTTGCTCTGCATGCTCAATTATGAAATTGCTATTTGTTAACCACTATTTCTCACCCTCGTGTGAGGAGTATTAACATACAATGCGCTCAAGGTACCTACCATCTATAAATGAGAGCGAGGATTTAATGTCAGCTCTATCATCTGCCAACTATCCATCTGCATGATGCATTCCCACCCTGGCTCTCGAGTGTAAACATAAGATCCTCTTTCTTGTAGGAAGAATGTGGGTTTTTCGATAATCACCTGTATCTTGATCTGAGCTCATCACATTATTATTATGTCCTGTCCTATCTACCTGCTAAATAATGCCAACAATGGATAATTCCTTTATGATTTATTCATTGGATGTGATGGAAAGAAGGGGTCCCTAGATGAGGGATTAATAACCCCTGTTGAAGAGAGGCTTCTTTATTTTCTTGCACTTCTGCTATTAGATTAAGTTCTCATTTGAAATGATAAAATTCAATGTTATCAAACCATCTAGTTAGAGAATTGTCCCGCTGAAGGATTGGAGGGAATAGATTTGAGGATTTTTTTGAGGAATTTCAACATTTCTGAATGATGATCATTGAGTCTTGAATTACCCAAAGTTAATGAATTCTCTTCACTTTTGTAATGTTCATTCCTTGCCAATGGGCTAGGGCTTCTGCTTGATTATTTGTGTTGATTCCTAGCCCCTAGCCAAATTTCATCTCTATTTCTCCATCAGGGTGAAAAGTGGCCCCTCCCACTCTGTTAATCAAGGTTGTTACTGATGTCAATAAGGCATTGACCAAGATGTCAATATTCTTGAGATGCCTGGTCCGAGATGATGATGTCAGGACTCTTGTTTGACAAGGATACCATCAATGAAGATTTCAAAGCATTAATGAAGAATTCCTAAGGAGCCCTTGAACGAACTATAATGTTGGATGTGCCTTGATGATCTAGACCTTAACCCTTGATGACTTATGGAGTCATACACTTGATGATGTCATACTCTTTAAAGACTAATTTGGTGTCTTTGACAAATTAATGAAGGCTGAACTATGACGTATTACTACACTATAATTGAATACATGATGCTATACCTTCATCATGATGCTGGATACTATCATGATGATATTATTGGTGCAAAACAATGGAGAAGCCACACTATCCCAAAACTATTCCAAATATTTTATGCACAAAAAATTAAGGACAGTCACAAAGAAAATTAATTTTCTCCACCTTAGAGGCAGGACCTCACCATGATACCTACACCATATTGAAGAGCATAATTTTAGCTTTCCAATGAGCTATTATTCAGCTCAAATATCCAAGCGGTTTGAAAGTTATTAATTTTTAAAGTTAAAATTAACTTTCTACTAGTAAGCCAACTTGTATCCTAGCCTACTCATGTCAACTTGCTTGAAGGGTCATGTCTCTTCGTTTATCATTGAAAAACACTATATATTAGGCATATGATTTCATTCTTCCAACACTTTCTCGGTCGTCAAGCACAATACATGAGATATTTAATTCACATCTCGTTAACTTAAAAGCGTACAAGAGAAGGAACCTTTAGATATTTTGTTTGGGCTTAAAAATCTCATCAAACAACATTGCAGACCTCAGTATTAGTGCAGTCCTATTGATGCTCAGACTTGTCTAAAATTAAGGAGGATTAAAGATCTTAGGTTATACTTTTGGATCTCGGGCCTCAAGAGTAGAATTGTACCTTCGCTTGACTGTGCCTCTCTGTTCTCAGACTAAGTGTAGTCATAGCTCATGACTGTGGCAGGGTGTTAACCTTCAGAAGCATACAACTGCAGCTTGATTAAAGGAAAACACCTCTCAGACAACAATATTTTTAAAGCATTGAAAATAGTGTAGTCGACTCTCTTGACACAGTGCACTGGACTATTTCTCGGATTGGTGTCTAGTCCAGTTTGGTGGACTCTCTTAGATAACTCAGACTGAGGAGAAGATACCTCAGACTGTGTGAAACAATTTGGTGTATGGTAAAAGCACCGTGACATGGATTTACTGTGCCTAAAAATCAAGTGACTAGACAGTGGTATCATTTAGATAGTGGATTGAGAATCGGACAACGCATCAGATAGAAGCAAACAATGGCTTGGATAGTAGCGTGCAGTGGGTTGATTTTTGTGACATATCTGGACTGTAAAATAAGACTTTAGCAGTGATGTCTTTGGTGCAGTATTGATAAAAGAAGTGGAGATGGTGTGGTATGGTGCAAATTGGTGAAATGAAGCATTCTTGAACTAACAACTTCAGTAAATCTTAGTGCAATAGTGTTTAAGTTGTCTTGAGATAATCTAGTGATTGATGCAGTGTTGAAGTCTTAGTGCAAGAACATTGGTGCATAATTGATGAATAAGTGTGGTGCAAAATAGATGGTGCAGTATGGAGTATAAACCCTGGTTAGAAGTATTGGAATGGTTTGAACATTGGTCTGGTGCAGTGTGGTGCAAGGACATTTGTAAAGAAGAATTGTCACAATCTAGTGCCGAAGTCTTGGTGCAACAGTGGTCCAATAGTCTTGAGATAATCTAGTATTTGTGTAGTGTAGAACAACTGGTGCAAACCTTAGTGCATACTTTTGAAGGTAACTTGAAGTAACCTTTGGGACTAACCTTGGATCAGATTTGAAGAAGGTGCAGAACTATTATTAGAGGTCGTGCAGAACTTGGTGCAGTTCATTGAAGACACATTGAGTGTTGTATTGAAGATCATAATGCAGTGTTTATTTCATGATGAGGTAACTTGAAGAGATTGATTGGGTATTATGAAGAACAGTGGTGACACTTTTTGCATGACAAGTTTTTCATTTATGATGTGATGTGACGATTAAGTGAGGGATAGCTGAAGATTGACAAGGCTTAGTGTAGAAGACTTTGGGAGCTGTGAAGTATAACCAAACATATCTTGACAAATAAAAACTATAGGATTGGTGTCCTTGGAGTTGGTTCTCCTAAACTCAAGGTTGGTGCCTTGGATAAGATAGGGTTGAAGCCCTAGATGTCAGAGCATCACTAAAGTCCAAGTTGGTGCTTGGAAACAGGTAAGAGCCTGAGAGATTGAAGATCAACGTCTTCATCTAGGGTTGGAGCCCTATATATATTGTACTTGATTCATTGTAAATATTATATTACTAAAAGCATTTATTCATATTGTTCATTTTGTGTTCTAAATATAATTGATCTAATTGGTAAAAGTAATAATTGAAAAAAATATTAATTCACCCCCCTCTTATAATTTCCAATAGTTGGTTTTAGAGCGAGTACCTTCACTCAATGCCTAATAGCTTGAAGGTTGATCATTAGAACACAAATGGCGAAGCCAAGGAAGAAAGTCTCCAATCCTCCCAAAGATGTTCTTGGGTCTGAAGCCTGATTATCTTCTTTATTCAGAGGTATCGCCGCATTGAACCCCATTTTGTATGCGTGCCACCAGGGGGGTCGATGTGGTGCACATAGATGTAAAATTGCCTTGTAAAATGTTGTAATTTGTACTCAATCTGGACCATTCATTAGGCAGAAATTTGACGATAGAAGTTATGTTTAATTTAGGGTTTTTTTTCCCTAGAAGGAAACCCCTTGCTATATATGATGGAATTGTATTGCAGCGATGGAGATGGGTATTTTGAGCGAGAAAAAGAGAGAAGATTGTGTGAGAGTGAAGAGGGAATTACAACGGATCTGTTGTAGGTTGTATCTCTTCATTTTGTTGGATAATATAAAAGGAAGGACTAGTTGTTTGTTCGTGGACATAGCTCAAATTGGGTGAACCACGCATATCTGTGTCTCTCTTGTTTTATGCATTTTCTATGTTTAATTTTTGCAATATTTATGTGTTCCATTGCTCTATAATACATAATTTTCTAACAACTGGTATCAAAGCCGAAGGTCTATTTGGCTAATAAACTCATAGGAGAGAAGGGTTTCTGGTTCGAGTGGGAGAAATGGCGGAAGATGGTAGGTTTAGGGTCAAAACATTTAACGGCCAAAACTACCAGCTGTGGAGGATGTAGGTGGAAGATTATTTGTACTAGAAATATCTGTGCCTAGCACTGAGCGGAAAGACAAAGAATCCGATGACTATGACAGACACAAAATGGGATATTCTTGATAGAAAGGCACTTGGAACAATACGACTATGCTTAGTGGTGCTAGTAGCCTTTAATATTTCAAAGGAAACAACAACAGAGGGGTTAATGTCAGTATTGGCCAAACTATATGAAAAACCCTTGGCCTCAAATAAGGTATTTCTTATGAAGCGTTTATTTAATATGAATATGTCATAAGGTGGATCTGTTGTTGATCATTTAAATGAATTTAATACAGTTACCAGTCAGTTAAGTTCTGTAGGGGTAACTTTTGATGATGAAGTTAGGGCTCTGTTATTTCTATGCTCATTGCCAGAAAGTTGGAATGGTTTAGTTATGCCCATTAGTAGCTCTATCTTTGGATCTAGTACTTTAAAGTTTGATGATGTTGTTAGTGCAATCCTTATCGAGGAAATGCGACGGAAAAGCTCCTGTGAGACATCAGGTAATGCTTTGACTGTAGAGATTAGAGGAAGAAAAATGGAAAGAGGAAAGAGCCCAGGATATCACAGTAAGTCAAGGAAAGGGAGATCCAAATCCAGATCTGGGATAGTGTGATGGAAATGCGGGAAGAAAAGACACCTAAAGAAAGACGATAAATCTTGAAAGGTAAAAGAATGAGACGTGCAACAAGAAAACAATCATGAAGCGAATGTGACAGGTGATGTGTTGCAAGATGATTTGATTATTTCATTAGAAAATATTATTGATGCATGGGTGGTAGATTCAGGGGTCTCATTCTATGCCACACCTGATAGGAAACATTTTCATGATTATGTTTGAGGATATTTTGGACAAGTTCAATTGGGTGATGATAAACCCTGTAAAATCATTGGAATGGGTACAATTCTCATAAAACAACAAAATGGAATCAATGGTTGTTGAAGGAGGTAAGGCATGTTCCAAATCTAAATAAAAATATTATTTCAATAGGGAAATTGGGAGGTGAAGGCTGTATAACTACTTTTACAGATAAAATGTGGAAGGTCACCAAAGGAGCCCTGGTAATAACAAAAGGAGAAAAGGTTGGTACATTGTACTTATGCAATGGTATTTCTAATTCTGTTAATTCTTTAACCTCTATAGGAGCAGATACAACATTGTGGCATCATAGGCTTGGGCACATGAGTGAGAAGGGGATGCAAATTCTTCGCTCAAGAAATTTGTTGCCAGGTTTGAAGCATATTGATTTGGAATTCTGTAAGAATTGTGTTTATGGAGAACATAAGAGAGTCAGATTCCTCAAAGTTGGGAAAGAAAAGAAGAGCAAAAAATTAGAGCTTGTGCACACAAATGTATGGGGACCTGCTCAGGTATCATCTCTTGGTGGCTCTCGTTATTATGTTACTTTTATTGATGATGCAACTAGAAAAACTTGGATTTATTGTATTTGGAATAAATATGATGTATTTGATACTTTCAAGAAATGGAAATATTTGGTTGAAAATGAGACAGGAAAAAGGTTGAAGTGTCTTAGATAAGACAATGGAGGTGAATATCACAACAAAGAGTTTGATAGGTAATGTTCAGAGAATGGAATTTGCAGAGAGAAGACAGTTCCAGGAACACCACAAGAAAATGGTGTGTCAAAAAGGACGAACAAGATAATCATGGAGCATGCAAGGTGCATGAGATTGCATGCATGATTGCCTTTACAATTTTGGGCAGATGCCGTAGATACTGTTGTTTATATAATAAACAGATGGCCTTCAAGTTCCTTGGATGGTGGTATTCTAGAGGAGGCCTGGACAGGTAAAAAGGTAAACTACTCATTTTTAAAGACTTTTGGTTGTGAAGCCTTTGTCCACATTAATAAAGAAAATAGAACAAAGCTTGAAGCAAAATCAAAGAAATGTACTTTTACTGGATATGGTGTTAATGATTTTGGTTATCACTTTCATGATTATGAAAAACACAAAATCATTAGGAGCAGAGATGGCATATTCAATGAAAAGGTTTAGTGTAAGAATCAGATTCAGGAAAAGAAACAGGAAAAAGAAAATAGAGAATACACAGTGCTTGATGAGATCACAAAAAAAGTGAAGGTACTTGAAAATCATAATGATCAACAGCCAGAAAAACAGCAACAAGCACCTCAAACACCTAAAAGTGGTGTTAGAAGATCTACCAGGATAAGTAGACCCCCTGAACGATACTCTCCTTCATTATAATCTGTATTGTTGATTAATTATGGTGAACTAGAATGTTATGAAGAAGCAGTGAAGGTAAAAACCAGGAAGAAGTGGGAGCAATCCATGAAAGAAGAAATGGAATCCTTAGTACATAACCACACTTGGAACTTAGTCAGGTTGCCTGCAGGTACAACACCATTGCGGAGTAAATGAGTTTACAGGTTGAAGGAAGAAGATGGAGGTAGAAAAAGGTATAAAGCTAGACTTGTGGTGAAGGGGTTTGCACAAAAAAAGGGTATAGACCCCATTTCTTTATTAAGAGGTATTTCCACATTGGACCCCATTTCGTAATGTGGCAGTAACGCCGTCTGTTTATGTGAGCCACCAGGGGGGTCGAGGCGGCGCGCATAGATGTAAAATTTCCTTGTAAAATGTTGTAATTTCGTAGTCAATCTGGGCCATTCATTAGGCAAAAAAATGACAGTAGAAGTTATGTTTAATTTAGGGTTTTTTTGCCCTAGAAGGCAACCCCTCGCTATATATGAGGGAATTTTATTGTGATTATGTAGATGGGTATTTTGAGAGAGAAAAAGAGAGGAGATCGTGTGAGAGAAAAGAGGGATTTACAACGGATCTGCTGTAAGTTGCATCTCTTCATTTCGCTGGATAATATAAAAGGAAGGGTTGGCTGTTTCTCCGTGGACGTAGCCCAAATTAGGTGAACCACATATATCTGTGTCTCTCTTGTTTTATGCATTTTCTGTGTTTATATTTCTGCAATATTTTATGTGTTCCATTGCTCTATAATATATAATTTTCTAACAGATGTGTCTCCCTCAACCACTAAAATTGAAATCAATCAATTTGTGAAGGCTCCATTGTTCAATGGAAACTTTGATATATGGGAGGCAAGAATGAGGAATTTCTTAAAGACTCAAGGCATTGATGTATGGAAATTGGTGATTGCTGGTAGCAGATGGATTGAGAATTCAAGGAACATAATACAAGAGCAATGAAAGTAATCTTGAATGGACTACCTGATTCTATGAAGGCCAATTTTGAAAAATATTCGTCAGCAAAAGGCACATGGGATAAAATTCATGATATTCACTCAAAAGGAGTGTTGATAATGATCTCTAGTCAAGAAAATGATGGAAAACAAGAAGGAAATCTAGAGTCCATCAAGGAAGGTGCAGATAAGGGTGATAACATCAAGGCTAAAGAAGACCTAGAAGATGAAGAGAATGAAAAATATTTTGAAGAAGATCTCCTCACTAAACTTATGGCTACCACGGAAGAGATTAAGAATTTGAAAAAGGAAAATGAGGAAATTAAGAAGAAAGCGCAAATTGGTGACTAAGACAAGACAAGGAATGAAGTTGACCTTATCAAGCTTCAAGTACAAGAAAAAGATGAGGAACTTGCCAAGATTAAGGAAGAATCTCATCAAAACAAGAGAAAGCATCATGAAGAAGTCATATCCATGAAAAATCAATTGGAGAAGGCAAAGAAACGGGAAGATACCTTATCAAGCCATGTTGAACAAACTTGAAGCAGGGATTGGTCAATATAAGGAAGAGGTCTCCTCCCTTAGATCTCATCTAGAAGAGGCAAGGAAATGAGCACAAGGAGTTGAGAAGGTGATGGAAGCTTTGAAATTCATAGAAGGACAAGTTGATGAAGTAGAAAAGGAGAGAAACACCATGATATGCCAACTAGAAGAAAATGATGATGACATCACCAAGTTAAAATCATAAATCACTTCGCTTAAGGCCCAATCATGTGAAGCAACCAAGAATAAGGAAGAAATGGGGACCATTCTATCAAAGAAGGATGAAGAATGCAAGAAAATGAGGGAAGAATTGTCTTTCTTAAAAAGGAAGTTGACTTGCTGAATAAGAACTTGAAAAGTTCTCAAACCCTAGATGACATCCTAAGTCATCAAAGATCTCCCCTTGATAAATCAGGTCTTGGCTATGCAAGTGAATCCTCAAGAAAGACTGATAATGCTTCAAACAACAACGATGTGAGGAAGCTTGGAAGAAATGTTGACGCCCCCAACAAAGGCAAGAGTCAAATTGACATTGGAAGAAATCCTACTCCAAGAAGAAATGTAGATGGTGTTAAGGATGCAAGAAGCAATGGTTATCATGAAAGGATCTCAAAGGCAGAAAGACTTCAGAAGTACATCAAGGAAATATCCATCTCTCAGGTACCAAAGTATATTTCTTGGTTATTGTTATGCTTGTACAAACTTTGGACACATGGAAAAATATTGTAGGGCATATAATGGTCCCCGTCAATCTCCGAGAAGCAATTTTGCAAGAGGAAGTCATTAATTCTTATTCATGAACAACATAGAATGCTTCAAGTGTCATAACATTGGACATATGTCATGTGATTGTAACTTGAGTTGGGCACCTACACAAGGAAGAACCATGCCAGGAAGAAAGTTACACAAGCATGGAGAAGGAAGCAAATTGAATTCGGAAGTCCCTTGAACACTCTAGCCAACAACACTTGTTGTTGAATTGATGAAGTCATCCTTGATATTCCAAGTATTTGATGGGGAGAATCTGCCAAAAGTAAGATCATGCATACAGTTAGGGGACCTTATGATGATTAAGAATTCTTATAGAAGTTATTCGTGAATGGGCCCTATGAAATCCTTGATGAGCCACATGGACAATCATCCTTTTATAGATCGTCTCTCGAGAGAATTTCCATTGAAGAACATGATCTATTATTCATCCATGAACTACTATTGAAGATATCTTCCACTTAATCACTAAGTAGGTAATCTTTCATGAGCTAGAGGAGGTCGTGAAAACATGGGGAGTTGGTTCATCACATGAAGTAATTTAAGCACATCTATCATGGACCATATTTCCATAAATAGGAGCACCATGATGAGGGGAGTAACATACCTATGAAGAACTAATATTGATGAAGAAAAGAAGCAGCTTGACAAGGGGAGTACTTGGGCATCTCGTTTTCCATTGATGTCAAAAGGGGAGAGAATGTTGGAAGGGCAACAATATTGCCATCAATGACAAAGGGGGAGCCTGATTATTTGTGTCGATTCCTATTCCCTAGGCAAATTTCATCTCTATTTCTCTGTCAAGGCGGAAAACGGCCCCTCCCACTTTGTTAATCAAAGTTGTCATTGATGTCAATATGGCACTGACTGAGATGTCAATATTCTTGAGATGCCTGGTCCTAGATGATGATGTCAGGACTCTTGTTTGACAAGGATACCATCAATGAAGATGTCAAACCATTAATGAAGAAGTCCCAAGGGGCCCTTGAACTAACTGTAATGTTGCACATGCCTTGATGATCTAGACCTTAACCCTTGATGACATATGCTGTCATACACTTGATGATGTCATACTCTTTAAAGAATGACCACACTTTGACATAATTGGAAGACTACTTTGGTGTCTTTGACAAATTAATGAAGGTTGCACTATGATGTATTACTACACTATCATTGAATACATGATGTTATACCTTCATCACGATGTCGGATACTATCATGATGATATTATTGGTGCAAAACAACGGAGAAGTCACGCTGTCCCAAAACTGTTCCAAATATTTTATGCACAAAAATTTAAGGATAGTCACAAAGAAAATTAATTTTATCCACCTTAGAGTCAGAACCTCACCATGAGACCTACACCATCTTGAAGAGCATAATTTTAGCTTTCCAACGAGCTGTTATTTAGCCCAAATCTCCAAGCGGTTTGAAAGTTATTAATTTTAAAAGTTAAAATTAATTTTCTACTAGTAAGTCGACCTATATCCTAGCCTACTCATGTCGACCTGCTTGAGGGTCATGTCTCTTTGTTTAGCATTGAAAAACACTATATATTAGGCATCTGATTTCATTCTTTCAGCACTTACTCAGTCATCAAGCACAATACATGAGATATTTAGTTCACATCTTGTGAACTTAAAAGCGTACAGGAGAAGGAACCTTTAGATATTTTGTTTGGGTTTAAAAATCTCATCAAACTGCACTATATACCTTAGTATTAGTGTAGTCCTACTGATGCTCAGACTTGTCTAAAATTAAGGAGGATTAAATATCTCAGGTTATACTTCTAGACCTCGGGATTCAAGAACAGAACTGTACCTTCGCTTGGTAGTGCCTCTCTATTCTCGGACTAAGTGCAGTCATAACTTATGATTGTGGCAGAGTGTTAACCTTCAAAAGCATACAACTATGGCTTTATTAAAGGAAAATACCTCTTTGACAACAACATTTTTAGACTGTTGAAAACAGTGTGGTGGACTCTCTTGACACAGTGCAGTGGACTACTTCTCGAATTGGTGTCTAGCCCAGTTTGGTGGACTCTCTCAGATAACTCGAACTGAGGAGAAGATAACTTAGACCGTGTGAAACAATTTGGTGTATGGTAAAAGCACCGTGACACAGATTGATTGTGCCTAAAAATCAAGTGACTGTAGAGTGGCATCATTTACACAATGGATTGAGAATGAGACAATGCCTTAGGTAGAAGCAGACAATGGCTTAGATAGTAGCGTGCAATGGCTTGATTTCTGTGGAATAGCTGGACTGTAAACTAAGACTATAATAGTGATGTCTATGGTGCAAACTTTGGTGCAATATTGATAAAAGAAGTGGAGATGGTGTGGTATGGTGTAGATTGGTGAAATGAATCATTCTTGAACTAACTTCAGTAAATCTTGGTGCAATAGTGTTTAAGTTGTCTTGAGATAATCTAATGATTGATGCAGTGTGGAAGTCTTAGTGCAGAACATTGGTGCATAATTGATGAAGAAGTGTGGTGCATAATAGATGGTGTAGTATGGTGTATAAATCCTTGTGTATAAGTATTGGAACAATTTGAACAATGGTTTGGTGCAGTGTGGTGCAAGTACATTTGTAAAGAAGAATTGTCACAATCTAGTGCTGAAGTCTTGGTGTAGCAGTGGTCCAATAGTCTCGAGATAATCTGGTATTGGTGCAATGCAGAAGAGCTGGTGCAAACCTTAGTGCAGACCTTTGAAGGTAACTTGAAGTAATCTTTGGGATTGACCTTGGACCAAATTTGAAGAAGGTGCAAAACTATTATTAGAGCTAGTGCAGAACTTGGTGCAGTTCATTGAAGGCACATTGAAGTGTTGTATTGAAGATCATAATGCAGTGTTGATGTCATGATGAGGTAACTTGAAGAGATTTATTAGATATTATGAAGAACAATGGTGACACTTTCTGCATGACAAGGTTGTCATTGATGATGTGATGTGACGGTTAAGTGAGGGGATAGCTAAAGATTGACAGGGATTGATGAAGAAGACTTCGGGAACTGTGAAGTACAACCAAACATATCTTGATAAAGGAAAGCTATAGGATTGGTGTCCTTGGAGTTGGTGCTCCTAAACTCAAGGTTGGTAACTTGGATAAGATAGGGTTGGAGCCTCACTAAAGTCCAAGTTGGTGCTTGGCAACAGGTTGGATCTTGGGAGATTAAAGATCAGTGTCTTCATCTAGGGTTGGAGCCCTATATATATTGTACTTGATTCCTTGTAAATATTATATTAATAAAAGCATTTATTCCTATTGTTCATTTTGTGTTCAAAATATAATTAATCTAACTGGTAAATGTAACAATTGAAAATAAATATTGATTCAACCCCTTCTCAATATTTCCAACATGCTCTTGCCTCCCCTTATTTCAAATTCTGATTTATTAATCATTTAGAGGGATTGAATTTTCTTAATTGTAAATTTTTTTATCATGTTATGTGCTACTATTTAAGAAATTTATTCTATTTATTTATTTTTTAATGTTATCATGTGTACACAAATATGTATTTAGTTATTTATTTTTCAACTTAAAACTAAGTAGATATTTTTAATTTTCATGATTAATTTATAGCAAAATAATTTATGCCGTTATTATTATTATTTTTTAAACATCGGGAAAATATCTGCAAATGCAGGATGACTCATCATTGTTATTCAAGGAAAACCATGTGACTTGGAATTACTTGCTAGAGAGGCAAGCTTTCACTCCCACCATATGTCTCTAGGTCTTGGGCCATTAACCTATTTCTTTATCTCCGAAGAAGATGAGCTCTTAGCCAAACAAAGTTTAGTGAAATTAACATTTTTTTTAGTTTTCATTAATAAACACATCTAAATTTACTTTTAATTTTATTCGTATTTTTTCATCAATCAAATTAATAGATGAAATGACTCTTTTATGGGCACTTTTTCTAGTCAATTTGCCATAAAATCTGGTAGAGATTTTTAAGAATCATAAGTTTAAGTTGTTTAATCAGCAAAGTTTTAGTGCCTCACGAGTTTTTCAAGGAACTTAATCCATTTATGCATTGACAAGTTGTTATGAAACCAGCTCAAGAAAAGATAGAAAAGATAGATCAACGACTTATAATTCAGCCTCTTCGAGGGGGCAACCTCCTTTACATTACATAAATGAACAATTCTTGGATGATACAAATGAAAAGACCTCCTTTCTATATATAGAAGTCTAAGGGCTCATAACATAATCAGAGCCGACATAACAATAATAATGTAAGGGCACAATAATAACAATAGTGGGCTTCTATGGGGCACAATAGTAACAATATGGGCACTACATGGGTACATCAATATAATAAGTGGGTTGTACTAATAACAATAAGGGGTTACACTAGTAGTATAGGGGCCTAACAGTATCTTTGTCATTACCTCTGTATCTGTATAGAGATCTTTGTCATTAATATCACCCTCTAAGCATTAACATAAGATAGAAAAAGCATAGCATGTCAAGTCAAGATATTGTTTGAATGATGCGTACATTTTTAGGAGGGTCATGATAGAGGAGTTCGACAACCAATGTCACTAACATCAAAGTACATAGAGGGATTGGTGCTCTTGATTAAATACGAGTTCCATACCCTAATACATGACAAAATTCAATGCAAACATTGCAATCCCCCAATCCTGAAATCCTAAAAAACTGATAAGTTTGCTGGATTTTGAATGAAATCTAAAATTCTACTTTCTCCATATGAAATCCAATGTGGCCAAAACCACTCTCAAACATCCTGAGTCATTTCATGGTAATGTTAAATTCTTAAAGTAAAAGGATGAAAATGAAGATTAAGGAGAATGTCACTTTTACTTTAAGAATTTAACATTACCATGAATAGCATATTAATACTAGGGCCTAGACTTGATCATTAAGCTACCCCACTTAAAAAGTAATTGTTTCTTTCAAAAAAATTGCATTTTGAGCATTACTACGAAAAAAATTGCAAAAAAGGCAAAACGCTCCTGAAAAGGCAGGGAGAAAAAACTTTTTTGGGGAGCACGCTCCCGAAATCGCTCCCTTTTCAAGAGCAATTTCAAGAGCGTGCTCCCAAGTCGCTCCTGCTCGGAGCGTGGATTGGGAGCAGGATCAGGGGGGGCCTCCCCTGGAACACTGGAGAGGACCAAGATGTGTGATCTATGGCAAAAGTCCAACATTTCTTGCAATCCTCCTAACACGAGTGCATCAAGAAGAACTAGTAATAGAGCTCTAAGTACTTGCGCTGGAGGAGAGGAGAACAGTCAAATTATATTGTGAACAAAACCTTCTTCATCACGTAGGGGTAGCTGGTCTGCCAATTATACATCTGGAAAAAGTATAACGTCGCATTGATTTAAGGATTGTTGTCACATGACCTTCTGCACAATGCTTAGGGTCATTTGACACTAAGGTAGAGGAAAAGAAAAAAGTGATCAGCCAAATAAGATTTGACTTGGGTGGACCTTGTAGAATTTGCCTCCTAAAACCCAATAATATCCCCTCTAATCTCAAGATGTGATGATATGTCTCAGACCCTCAACTCAGAGCTGATGTGTGAAAAATATAAACTAGCCTAAAAGAATCCTAAAGCTATGCATCCAATGCTTCTAACTAATACTAGAGTCTCGTAATAAGTTCATCCTTCAAGTGCATGAAATGCTTAAAATAGAACTCTTCTTAGGGTATATGAGATGAATACATGTGTCAATAACATCTTTTCTTCCTCATATCTCTTGTTTGTGATGATTGTGTTAAAAGTTAAGAAACTGGATTCATTGCCCAAACCTTGCATGTCTCGAATCAGGGGAATTAGACAGGATTTAGTGGAACATGTGTCCTCCAAATCGTGTTTGAGCATGTCCCATCGAGACACCTCGTGTCCCAATGGGACACCAACATGTCTTGATTCCAAAACATTTGTCACGCTTTTTTGACCTCCACGCAGCCATTCTAACTTCACAATACTCATTCTCTCTTGTGGGTTTGTTGTGGTTGTGTGAGAGCAAAGAGCAAAGGGTGTGGGAGAAATTTGTAGGCAATTCAAGCAACAAGTAAGTGCATTTTCTCTCTATTTTTTCACATTTTTATTATAGCAGTTTGCATGTGCATTTGTTGTACAAATTTGTGCATTTTTTCTTTATTTGTTTACAGCATTCATGGATCAATCAAGGGCAGCAGGGAAGGGGCAAAGGAAGGGGATACAGAGGAGGAGGATGCAGCAAATGCAAAGATGACATTGGATACAGAGGAGGATGATACAGCAAAGGAGAGCAGTGGTGACCATAATGATGAGTACAGTGACGTTGATTTTGATGATGAGGATTGATGACTCATGAGTCATGAGCTATCTACTGCCTTGAGGCTTGTAGTTGTTTTGTATTTGCTATTTCTATTTGCCATTGGCATTGCTACTAGCTATGTAACACATTTTGATTTTGATGACTTAATGAGAAAACTGTTCATTTTGGGTAGCATTGGATGTGCCCTAGCTCCAAAATTTTGTGGAGGGGCTAGAACACATGAGATCTCCAAGACCCAAAATCGTTTGGAGAAATTCCACCCAGAAGATGAGTTATTTAAATTAATTTTTAATATTTTTAATGGGGTTCCTAACTCTAAACTTAGGATAATAAAAATATTAATGGGTATTAATAAAGATATAGGTGAGAAGCTTCTAAGAGACGAGGATCAAATCTGTTTTAATCTTAGCTATTGATTAGGGACTTAATCTCGGTCGTTGATTCATCAACAAGAAAAGTATAAGAGAAGACTTGAGAGTCATTTGGAGACACACCGAGCAAATACTCAGTAACCCAAGGGGAATCAATTCTCAAGGAGGAGTTCAATTTCAGAGGGAGAGTTGTAGGGTGAAGGAAGGGGAGGGCATCAGCATTAGTTAGAGACTAAGGAGGAGGTGACGCAGAGCATCTAAGAGACAAACTGAGGAGGAGGTAACGCAGAGCATCTGAGAGACAGCGCAAAGGGAAAATAAGAGAGAGTGCAGTTGGAGACGCAGCCCTCATGCAAGCTGACGTAGAAGTGACACAGAGGAGGGTAGAGGGTCTCCGTGGTGTCAAAACTTCTCCAGGAGGAGAAGAAAATTTGTCTCAGGTCTTTTTCTTAGAAGTATCTCTGTATTTTGTAGAATTGTTCCTTGTAAAGAGATTGTTGTTGAAGATTAATAAATAAACCCTCATCTGCTCCATCGATTTTCCCGCATTGGGTTTTTCCGAGGACAACTGTCCAAAAATAATTGTGTTGATGCGATTGATTCTTGTGCTTGTATATCATTGTTATTTTCTCTATGCTATTATGTGATAACTATAGTAGAATTTATTTTGATGTTTACTGAAGAGTAATGTAAATAACTTAATGTGGAAAATAAGTAGGAGAAATAAATCAGTTTCTACAATAGAATTTCGTGTTATAAATTGTTACATCATATCATAGCAGAGATCGAGCAACAGGATTAGATAATCTAATATGAATCTGGAGCATAAGGCCGTGGTATCAACTCAAAAGGACTCACGCTTCCAGACTAGAAGCAAAAGTCGCTTGCTTAACAAGTTTTGCCTCCTCTAAGGTTTGGTATATTGATAGTGGACCTTCTGCGCACATGACAGGAATACGAGAGTGTTTTTCGAATTATTAGGAAGAACAGAGGAACTTCCAAATCACCATGGGAAATATCAAATAAGTTAAAATGTACCCCCATATGAAGAGGTATTGTAGTCTTTCAAACAGAAGCAGGGGATCGACTTTAAGCAACGAATGCGTTGCATGTGCCAGGATTGGGGATGAACTTACTGTCTGTATCTCAACTACAAAACAAGGGCTATGAATGACGTTTTCTTCATTGAGAAAAAGGTATATGTCAAACACCCTAGTTCGAAAAAGAAGGCTCAAATTGGAGTCAGAAGTAACACGTTGTATAAGTTACAGCTAGAATCTCCAATGGCACTGATAAGCAGCAGTCGGGAAAAAGATTTGAACGAACTATGGCACGAGAGGATGGGCCACTTACACCATGGGGCTCTAAGAATGATCGGAAGAACAGTCACAGGAGTTCCAGAGTTAAGTACCAAATGAGACGATGTTTGCAGAGGATGCGCACTAGGCAAGTATGCCAAAGCAACTTATTCCAGAATTACAATAGGGCTACGAGTGTTCTGGGATTGATACACTCAGATATCTGTGGACCCATGTTCAAAAAAACTCTTAGTGGTGCCAAATACTTTGTCACCTTCATTGATGACCATTCGAGAAAGACTTGGATCTACTTTCTAAAAACCAAGGATGAGGTTTTTGGTCGATTCAAAGAGTTCAAGGCTCTAGTTGAGAATCTGATAGGAAAGAGGATAAAGGTGTTGCGCTCAGACAATAGTGGAGAATATATTGACAAGGACTTCACTGAATTTTGTGCAAGGGAAGGCATCAAACAAGAGTGGATAGCACCCTATAATCTGGAGCAGAATGGAGTAGCAGAAAGGAAGAACAAGACTATTGTTGAAGCAGTCAGGGCAATGTTGTATGATCAAGATATGTCCAAGTTTCCATGGGCAGAAACATGCAACACAACACTTTATGTCCAAAACAGGACTCCTCACAGGGCATTAGGTAAGATTACTCCAAAGAGTGTCTTCGCCGGTAAGAAGCATGAGGTGAGTCATTTCAAGATATTTGGAAGTTTGGCATACTACCATATACCCGAAGAAAAGAGGAAGAAATTGGATTAAACTGTGGAAAAAGGATATCTTGTGGGATATAGCGAGAATGATAAGGAATATAGAATCTATCTTCCAGGGAATAGGAAGATCGTAATTTGACGGGATGTAAAGTTCATGGAGGACAGAGCTTTCAGAAAATCCCAAGAAATGCCTTCCAAAGAGCAGTCAAAGGATGATCCGTTGGTCCAACACCAGTATTTCTCCTAAAGGAAAAACTGTAGAGGTATCACAAGCAAGTTGAGCATTAGCAGCGTAGAGGACATTCCTCGCTAAGAGAGAGTAATGATTTTGGGTAGCATCGGATGTGCTCAAGCTCCGAAATTTTGTGGAGAGGCTAGAACACATGAGATCTCCAAGACCCAGAAATCATTTCGAGAAATTCCACCCAGATGAGGAGTTATTAAAATAATTAAAATTTTTCTTAAGTCTAAACTTAGAAAAATAAAAATATTAATGGGTATTAATAAAAAAATGGGTGAGAATCTTCTAGGAGACAAGGATCAAGCATGTTTTAATAACCGTTGATTAGAGACTTAATCTCGATCGTTGATTCATCAACAGGAAAAGTATAAGAGAAGGCTTGAGAGCCATTTGGAGACACACCAGGCAAATACTCAGTAACCCAAGGGAAATCAATTCTCAAGGAAAACGAGTTCGATTTCAGAAGGAGAGTTACAGGGTGAAGGAAGAAGAGGGCATCAGCAGCAGTCAGAGACTGGAGAGGAGGTGACGCAGGCCATTTGAGAGACAACGCAGAGGGAAGAGCAAGGAGACAAAACCATTGCAGATGTAGTCCTCACGCAGGCTGACGCAGAGTGATGCATAAGTGACGTAGCAGTGGGTGAAGGGTCTCCAGGTTGTCAGTACTTCTCCAGGAGGAGGAGAAACTTTGTCTCAGGTGTTTCTCTCAGAAGTGTCTCAGTTCTTCTGTAGAATCATTCTTTGTAAAGCAACTATTGTTGAAGATTAATAAATAAACCCTCATCTATTGCACCAATTTTTCCACATTAGGTTTTTCCGAAGACAATTGTCCAAAAACAACTGTGTTGATGTGATTGATTCTTATGCTTGTATATCACAGTTATTTTCTCTATGTAATTATGTGATAACTGCAATAGAATTTATTTTAATGTTACTAAAGGGTTTCGTAAATAACTTTATGTGAGAGATAAGTAGGTGAAAAAAATCAGTTACTACAGTAGAATTTTGTGTTAGAAATTTCCAAATGATACCGGAGCAGAGGACCAATCCCGAGAAATGCCTTCTGAAGAGAAGTCAAAGGATGATCCATTGGTCTAGCCACTTTGACCAGCAGAAACCAACACCAGTATTTCTCCAGAAGGAAAAACTCCAGAGGTATCACAAGCACGTCAATCATCAATAACGCAGAGGACCAATGTCGTGGATCAGTGTGATCCTTCTATTGGGAAGCATTGTTAGAGCACATTTCTTGCTAAGAGAGAGTGTTGATTTTGGGTAGCATCGAATGTGCTCTAGCTCCAAAATTTTGTGTAGGGGCTAGAACACAAGAGATATCCTAAACCCAGAAATTGTTTGGAGAAATTCCACCCAGACGATGAGTTATTAAAATAATTAATATTTTTAATGGGGTTCCTAAGTCAAAACCTAGGAAAGTAAAAATATTAATAATCTGAGCCATTTTATTATAATCTGGGAGAAAAGTACAATAATCTGGAAGAGGACCTGGGCTTGCCTCAATGGCAAGTGTGATCAAACCCAAGTGGTAATATGTCAAGACTCAAGCCCGGATGACCAAAATAACTGTTGCAATGATGCCCTGTGCTACCTTTATGAAACTGTGTTGTCTGCTACAAAGATGTTGCTAGAAACACCATCTTTGGTGCTCACAAAATTATGGGAAATTAACCCTAGCCTCTACACCAAATACACAGAATAACCCACGAAGAAATTGGCCAAATGTTGACCTCGGAATTTTGGCCCAAATTCCCCCTAGCTCCTCTAGCTGTTCGCTGAGTTGGGATCCATGTTTGACCCCTTAGATCTGCCCAAAAAATTCTATAAAATTAGTAGTGTGATCCTTGCCCAAAACCCAAAAAAAATCCAAAAAGGGTTTCCCTTGGTTCCAACCTTCAAAAATTGACCCTTCACCGCTTGGCCCTCCTCCAATTTCGAGTTTTGTTGCTATGACTGATCTTGTCAATCTCTGCTCTTCCAACTTTGCAATCCTCCTCAAATGGCCCTCCAAATGATCTCCCAACCTCCCAGCTCCAAACTCCCCCGGATGGTGCTGGCCCAAAGAGTTTCACTCCAACGACTACGCAGTCATGGAGGAGATGACGCAACCCTGCATGTGATGAAATGAGAGCTGCATGTAGGCTGGCCCTCTTGTCTGTAGTTGCCATCTATACTCTTGAAAATGATGAAGGATGCTCCTGTCACCCCAACTTCTCGAAGTACCTTATGCTGCGACTACGCAATCCCTGCGTTGTTGTTACTCCCCCCGTTTTTGTTACTCAACTTACATCTATTGTAACTCGTCTCCCTACTGCTACTACGAACTGAGATGTAGAAGAACTCCCTTCTAGAGATGGCACTCGAAGTCCACTGAACCAAAGGTTGAGATCTCTGCTCGGAGACACTCGTGTGCTAAACAACACAGTAACCCGACTAAGCAGCTCAAGCAACTAAGATAGATTCAATATGTCAAAAGATAAGATGCTGAAATGAGGAGAGTTGCCTTCCTCATATAGATTTCATGGAGCACTTTTCCCTCCATTTTCCTTCCATCGTGGGTCTCTCACTTAACCATCGATTTCACCTCCATGCAAATCGAACTAAGAAATGTGTATTCTCCTACTGTGGGTGGACCCCACATACAAATTAACCACATCAAAATAACTTCGACTAAGTCTAGCCTCCTAATAAAATCGAATGGGCCCCATCACCTCCAAAATCGGCCCCAAAATGTAGAAATTAATCTTGTTCCAAAATAATTTAGGAAGGGACATTACAAAGAATAATCACCGATGAGAACCATATATGTAAGTAAATAGTGACAAAATAAAGTGTGTGATAGAACTTAACTTGAAATACTCATGAAGTGAATACAAAATTAAATTGAGGGTTACAAACTTGAATTCAATTCCATTAACATAGATAAAATGCGGGAAAGTGTTTTTGACAAGAATTGAACCACCAATAATTTAATTAAAAAAATTTACCAGAAAGCATCAACTGCTACACGAAGTGAAAGTGAGTCATAAGAAATTAGAACTAAGAACTAATACAATTTACACGGACGCCACTAGAGGTTAAGAATTCATGCAAGAAATAAATCACACAAAGAAGGCATTTCATTGAAGGATTATTTCAAAATTCAGAGTAACAAATATTTTCTGTGAAAATTTTATGATAAACTATGGTGAAAGCATACTAAACTTCACATGTCATGTACCTTCAAATACCGAAGCTGGCCTTTTATACGGGACAATTCAGTCAAAGCAGCAAATTTTTCTCCAGTTAGCTGCACACTTGTAGGTATCAATTCTTCAGTGCATAATGTTCCTACAGAAGAGGGATCCTCTCCAGGAAGCCTCAAGCGCAAGCGTGAGATTGCCATCTTGAGTTCATCATGAGCGCGCAACACTTGAGCTTGCACAACTGACAATAACCTTGCTTGGGTGAACTCTTTGCGCATGGCCTGAATATATGCAATATGCAACAACTCAGTTAAATATCTAAATTGGAAAAAGAATAAGAAACTGAACAACACTTTAAAGCTGTATGAAAACCAATACTCACAGGAAAGATTAATTCATGCATATTTCAAATTTAATGAAATGTGATTCCAAAAAGAAATATCTATCATGAATCATGATCCAGCGTTGAACTGGTCTAACTAAAAAGCTCCAACAAAAAAACAACTTCTGAACATGTTAATCTACAAATACATACCACTGGAAATACAGACAGCAAATACACCAAACAGACTCTTAATATTGTATCTATCTTATATCGGAAACTGAAACAAAAATTACACATCAATAGTTCAAACTTCAAAACTCAGTTACACTAACCATCACAGTGGTGTGCCTTCCTTCTCCTTTAAAGAATAGGATGATTTAGAGTTACATTGCATATGGACAGATCCAAAAGTGCACCTAGGTTGACAGAGTCAAACCTTAAACCTGAGTCAGTTTAGGAACATGTGCCCAACCTGCATGGAGAAGGTTTTCAAGAAAAGAATGCCCAGCAGGAACGATAATTATAAGCATGCCTAAATAATCATCAAGTACATAAGGGACACACTCAACTACCTATATGTTGAAATGGCTGTTACTGATGTCAAAGGTTGTCAAAATGAAGGAGAAGATTACATAGCCAAACAGTACATTCCGAGACCTTTCCAATGATATATGACACACCTCCTAACTCCTCACAGTTGAGGAGATACGATAATTTGAAGTTTTATTAATTTGTGCTTCCCTGTTCAAGTCAGCCCTGCCATGCACAAGTCAGCCCAGCCATGACAAGTTGGTTGTGTTTGGGGGCCAAAGAACACTATATATAGGCGTTAGGAGGAGACATTATGACAACTCACTTAAGCAAGCTCGGATCTGTTTTAAGCAACGAATGATAGGGCAGCAGAGGAGTGGAACTGAATTTATATTCGCTAGTGACTTCTCTGTAATTGTCATTAACAAGTGTCCTTATATACCTGTACAAGAGTAGGCTCATCTGGTGGAGTGACTACAGTGGAGCCCAGCCAAGCCGTTGTATCATGAGGGAGTGATACTCAAGGAAGTATGAGTTTCTTTTGATTTTGTTGCTGCTGTGCAGATTTCTTTCTGGCAGTGAAGTGTTTTATGAGTAGTAATTCACATGTATTTGGGATGTGACCTCCAGAGTCCATCTATCAATATATAGCACTGAGAATTGGAACAAGCTGGCTGCAATCTGTACTGTGTGATCCAGGGGACACATGTACTCTAATCATTTGTAATATTCAATGCTGAGGTAGAAGAATGTCTAGGATGTTGATTTGTGGTAGCATCAGATGTGCTCTAGCCATGAAAATTGGTGGAGAGGTTAAAGCACATGAGATCTCCTAAACACAGAAATCATTTTCGGAAATTCCATCCAGATGAGGAGTTATTAAAATAATGAATATTTTTAATGGGTCCCTAAGTCTAAACTTAAGAAAATAGAAATATTAATGTGTATTGATAAAGATAAGGATGAGAAACTTCTGAGAGACGAGGATCAAATCTATTTTAATCTTAGTCGTTGATTAGGGACTTAATCTCGATCGTTGATTGATCAATAGAAAAATTATAAGAGAAGACTTGAGGGTCATTTGGAGAGACACGAGCAGAGACTCAGTATCCCAAGGAAACTCGATTTTCAAAGAGAGGGAAAATCGATTTCTGAGGGAGAGTTGCAAGGTGGAGGAAGAGGGGGTGATTAGCAGCAGTCAGGAAGCTCAAAAGAGGTGACACAGGGACTCTGAAAGACAGCGTAGAGGGAGACGCAGTGGATGACGTAGAGAAGAACAGAGCAACGCAGAGCCAAGCAGAATGACGCAGGGCTGATGCAGTAGGAAAAGGGAGTCCTCCAGGGTGTCAGAAAATCTCAGAGAAAAGTCTTAGGTGTTTTCTCCCAGTGTCTATGCAAAAATTTTCTGTAAAAGCGATTGTTGCTAAAGATTAATAAAACCCTCCTCCACTGCACCGGTTTTCCCGCATTGGGTTTTTCTGGGGCAATTGTCCAAAAATAACTATGTTGATGTGTTTGATTCTTGTGCATGTATTTGTTTCTGTAAAATAAGGTGATATCTACAGTAGAATTTATTTTAATATTAATTGAAGGGATTTCGTAAATAACTTATTGGAAAATAAGTAGGTAAAATAAATCAATTGCTGCAGTAACAGAATTTCCATTTAGAAATTATCACATGGTATTAGAGCAAAGATTCAGAGATAGGAAGGGAAAATCAATTATGGGTCAAGAGCATGATGCAAAGGCATCCACGTCTGGAGACTAGTGCAGAATTTCAGAAGATTGCACAAGAGATAGAAATTTCGATTTCTCTATGTCAGCTTCCAGATTGGAAGAAGCAGTTGCTTGCGTAGCAAGCTCTACATCATCAGGGGTATGGTATATAGACAGTGGGGCCTCCTGGCATATGACAGGAACCCGGGAATGTTTCTCAGATTATCAGGAGGAAAGAATGAATTTTCAGATCACCATGGGGAATAAGGCAAAGTGTACTCCAGTAGGGAAGGGTACTATAGTTTTCCAAACAGAAACAGCTGAGCGATTTCGAGTTACCAATGTGCTGCATGTGCCAGGACTAGGGATGAACTTACTTTCCATATCTCAACTTCAAAGCAAGGGCTATGACATTTTCTTCATTAAGGAGAAAGTATACATTAAACACCCGAGTTGGAAAAAGAAGGTACAAATCAGAATCAGAAGCAACAAGTTGTACAGGTTGCAGCTAGAATCACCAATGACACTAATAGGCAGTAATGGAGACAAGCATTTGAATGAACTATGGCACAGAAGGATGGGACATTTACACCATGGGGCTCTGAAAATTCTCAAGAAAACTATAACAGGAGTTCCAGATATTAGTATAGAACGAGATGAAATATGCAGAGGGTGTGCTCTAAGCAAGTATGCCAGAGTAGCATTTCCTAAAAGTAACAATAGCGCCACGAGTGTACTAGGATTGATACACTCAAATATCTGCAGACCGAAGTCTACAAAAGCTCTTAGTGGTGCCAAAACTTCGTCACCTTCATCGATGACCATTCCAAGAAGACTTGGATCTATTTTCTGGAAACCAAGGATGAGCTTTTTTGTCGATTCAAAGAGTTCAAGGCTCTACTGGAGAATCTGACAGGAAAGAAAAATAAAAGTGTTGCACTCAGACAATGGTGGAGAATACGTCGATAAGGACTTCACCGATATTTGCGCCAGGGAGGGCATCAGAAGAGAGTGGATAGCTCCCTACAATCTAGAGCAGAAAGGAAGAACAGGGCTATTGTGGAAGCAGCTAGGGCTATGATGTATGATCGGGATATGCCAAAATTCCTGTGGTCAGAAGCATGCAGCACGGCAGTCTATGTCTAGAATAGAACTCCTCATAGGGCATTGGACAAGATTACTACATAATAGGTCTTCACTGCGAAGACACCTGAAATTAGTCATTTCAAGATATTTGGGAGTTTAGCATATTGTTGTATACCCGAGGAGAAGAAGAAGAAGTTAGATCAAACTGCAGAGAAAAGATATCTTGTGGGATATAGCGAGAATGCTCAGGCATATAGAATCTATCTTCCAGGGAGCAGGAAGGTAGTAGTTCAGCGAGATGTGAAGTTCATGGAAGATAGGGCCTTCAGAAAATCTCAAGAAATGCCTTCTGAGGCACAGCCAAAAGATGAGCCATTGGTCACACCACCTCAACCAATAGAAGCCAGTACCAGAAATTCTCCTTCAGAACAGGAGGAATCACAGGAAGAGGAAGAGCTAACAGATGCACCTACTACCAAAGGAAGAATGAGTCGGGAACTCTGACAGGTTCTACAGGATGCAAAAGATTTCATTAGTGCACCTAGGAACAGTAAAAGGGAGAGAAGACAGCCAAATAGATATCAGGCCTTAGTAGCTCAGGTTGGGGAACCTTCCATTTTTCAAGAGGCTGCTCAGCAACAAGTTTGGATGGATGTGATGGTGGAGGAATACAGCTCTATAAAATGATGTCTAGGAAGTAGTGCCTAGGCCTCAGGACAGATCAATAGTAGGTTCAAGATGGATCTACAAGATCAAATACGCTGCACAAGGCAGCGTGGAAAAATACAAAGCTAGGTTTGTGGCTAAGGGGTATGCTCAGAAGGAAGGAATACACTACGAATAGACCTTCGCCCCAGTAGCCAGGTATACATCTATTAGAACTGTGATATCTCTTGCAGCACAGATGGGTTGGGTTATTCATGAGAGGGATGTCAAAACGACATTCTTGAACGAGGTGATAGAAGAGGAAGTATACATTGAATAGCCAGAAGGCTTTGAGACACATGAGAAGAAACCTCATGTATGCAGATTGAAGAAAGCCTTGTATGGGCTCAAACAAGCACCTAGAGCATGGTATGGTCGAATTGATGGCTACTTGCAGAAGATGGGGTTCGTCAAGAGTGATGCAGATTCCAATCTCTACTAGTTGGTTGTAGAGAATGAGCCTCTAGTCCTAGTATTATAGGTGGATGATCTCTTTGTGATAGGATCATCCAGGCTCATCGAGGACTGCAAGAAGAATCTAGCCACAGAATTTGACATGAAGGATTTGGGATAGATGCATTATTTCCTGGGGTTGGAAGTTTGGCAGCAGAATGGTGAGATCTTCCTTGGACAAAGGAGATATGCTACATAAATCCTAAAGAGATTCAAGATGCAGGACTGTAGGCCTATGGCTACTCCAATGATCACCAACTCGAAGAAAATTGATGCATCACAAGACAAAAAATGTTGATCCTACCTTATATAGGCAACATAGGGTTTGTGATGTATCTGGTCAATACCAGGCCAAGCATTTGTTACGCTATCAACACCCTTAGTCAGTTCATGGTGGACCCTAAGAGGGCGCATTGGGCAGCATCCAAACATGTTCTCAGATATATACAGGAAATAGTCGAGTATGGACTATTGTAAACCAGAAGTAATGATATTAGATTGAGTGGGTTTACTGATGTAGATTGGGTTGGAAGTTCAATAGATTAGAAAAGTACCTTTGCGTATTGTTTCAGCATTGGATCGTGGATGACCTCCTGGTGCATTAGGAAACAGAAATCCGTACCTCTGAGCTCAGCTGAAGCAAAATATATGGCCGCTAACACAGCTTCGTGCGAAGCCATATGGCTTAGAAAATTGCTTGTGAACCCATTCAGAAGAAGGATGGAGGCGACCAATCTCATGTGTGATAATCAAAGTTGCATCAAGCTCTCTGAGAATCCAGTATTTCATGATCAGTCGAAGCACATTGATATTTAGTGTCACTTTGTGAGAGACGGTGTCCAACGAGGAGTTGTACAGTTGAGCTACACTCCTACAAGAGAATAGGTGGTGGACACTCATACCAATGCCCTTGGAAGAACAAAGTTTGATAATTTCAAGGAGAAGATGGGAATGGTAAAGAATCCATTTCAGTAGCAGAAATGGATAAGTTTCAGGTGTTGCAGTGCAGCAGTTAGCAATGTTATGGGTATTGAAATTTCTAAGTATTACTCATTAGAAATTTTATCTGTATTCTCTGATTTATTTTGCGTATTTGTTTAATTACTAAAAAGTATTTAACCATATAAACACTGAAATAAACACAACACAATCTCAACCATTCATAGATCAGCAACTTAAAGAAATGAACAAACACACAAAGAACACCATTATTTTTGGACAAATGTCCCCAGAAAAACCCAGCTTGGGAAAACAGGTGCAGCAGTTCTGAGGGTTTTATTATTAAGCAACTCTTTTCTGATTACACTAGGCGCCAAACTGGCTCACCCGACAGAGATACAAAATCCGGCAGCAATATCTCTCGTCGAAAGCAAATATTCGGAAATTCTACTCCACGAAATCCCTCTCTAGCACAATCTGAAGCTCACCGATAACGCTCCTGGCCTCTGCGTCACCCTCAAAACCCTCTGCGTTAGCCCTCTAAGGCTTTGTGCAACCTTTGTGGCTCTCTGCGTCACTCCAATGTTGATTTTGGGTAGCATCGGATGTGCTCTAGCCACAAAAATTGGTGGAGAGGCTAAGGCACATGAGATCTCCAATACCCAGAAAGGGTTTGGACAGATTCTAAACAATTTGGGAAATATTAAAATAATTAATATTTTTAATGGAGTTCGTAAGTCTAAACTTAGGGAAATTAAAATATTAATGTGAATTAATACAAAACTGTGTTAGAATGGTCCAAAAGTCACGGATCAAGTCAGATCTAATCTGAGCCATTTATTAGGAACTTAATCTCGACCGTTGATTTGTCAACGAGAAAAGTATAAGAGGAGGCTTGAGGGTCACTTGGAGAACACACCAAGAGATCAAGATTTCGACTTTCTGGGACTAGGTTTGCTAAGAAAGTTGAGAGAGTGATCAGACTTGCAGCTAAGGGGCAGTGAATACAGAAGCAGAGAGGCAGAGATAGCACCGGGAGGATCAGCGCAGTAGCCGGAGAGAGGGACGCAGAAGCAGCCAAGGGTTCATGGAGAGCCAACAAGGGCTCACGCAGAGCCAGCCGGGAGTTGCGCAGTGCCTCAAAGGGCCAGCATCAGTGACACAGAGTGCCAGAGGGCTGACATAGTGCCTCCAAAGGCTTACGCAGGCCAAGCTTGAGTGACGATGGGCTAACGCTAGGCTAGAGAGAGGCTGACGTACTCCCTAGAGGCTAACACTACGATTTCGTGGGGCAGATTGGAGTTGTGGAGTTGCCGAAGTGTTTATCCGGGGTTTCAGCCGGAATATCTACTTCTGAGTAGAGAAGTGCTACTACTGAGATTTTTCTTTGTTGGGTGAGTCAGATTTAACACCCAAATTGTATTTTGAAATTGCTTAATAAATCAAACCCTCAAATAGCTGCACCAGTTTCCCGCATTGGATTTTTCTAGGGACATTAGTCCAAAAACAACGGTGTCACTTGTGTGCTTGCTTCTATTTCCTTCAGTTGATGATCTGTAATGTGTTGAGCATGTACCTGTATTTATTTCCAGTATTTACATGGAAAATAACTTGTTAATTAATAGAGCAACTAGGTAGGAATAAATCAGTAAAGTGCATGAAGGGTTTCTAACGTGTCAGACTTAGATATTTCAACATGGTCTCAGAGCGTGGTTGCAGATCACAAGAGAACTGAGGACACCAGCCGAACAGAGCAGCAGCAACAGAAAACAGTGGTCTCGAGTGACAAAAGTTGTTTCTAGCAAAATACCACCAAGGAAGGGGTGATTGCTTGCATCACCAAGATTGAGCCAGGAAGAGGCAGCATAGACCCTGAGGGAGGCAAAGGCAAGCACACTCAGAGCCACGCAGAGGCCAGGAGGGGTGACGCAGTTGGCTGAGGAGGTTAATTTGCCGGTGTCGGGATTGCGCAGAGACTAGGAGCTCTAACCTTCAGTTTGTTAGGGTTTAGGAGGCTATGGGTAAGTTGCAGAGTGGAGCTAGTGGGGTATTGTAGTCAGAACAGTACCTAATAGGACAAGACCAAGGTAGATGGAGTTGTTGCCGAGGTGGATTTCTAGCCAAGGAATCTGGATTAGTGTTGTTGTTGCACAGACGATTGGAGAGGGGCAACTTAACATTGGCAGAAGTATTTCTAGGTGGGAAATCAGGACTCAGAGGGAGTCCAAAAGAGAACTTCCAAACAGAAGTAGAGAGACTCAATGCGAGTCGAACCGAGAACTTCCAGACAGGAAGTGGAGAGACTCAGCAGGAGTCAAACCAAGAACTTCCAGACGGGAAGTAGAGAGACTCAGCAGGAGTCGAACCAAGAGCTTCCAAACAAGAAGTGGAGAGACTCAGTAGGAGTCAAACTGAGAACTTTCGGACGGGAAGTAGACTCAGCAGGAGTCAAACAGAGAACTTCCAAACGGGAAGTAGACTCAGCAGGAGTCGAACAGAGAACTTCCAGACGGGAAGTAGACTCAACAGGAGTCGAAGAGAGAACTTCCAAGAAGGAAGTAGAGAGACTCGGAGGAGTCGACAAGAAGAGCAGAGAGATGGCCATGAATAGGTTGAGGGATCACGACAGGTTGGTTGAGGAATCCAACTTTGTCATCTAGAAGGCCAGGATCCTTTCTGCTCTGTGTGCCATGAGTGCTCATGTGCCACTTCAGAAGAAGTGTCGAGACATCGAGTTGTAGTCAGGAGGACTACAGGCGATGAGGGCAGGATCCTCGAGGTAGCCAGCCTCTTGGATTAGACCTTGCTACGGGAGCCCCGAAGAGTAGCAGTACTGGAAATGTCAGTAGAGACGGATCTAGATGGAGCGACAGAGGGAGCTACAGTGCAGGATTCCCAGGACAGTACAAGGCTAGCAGGCTGCAACAGTTCGAGAGGCACAGGAGTGTTGCACCAGTGTAGGATGGCACAAAGAGCTGTGCAACGGTGCGAGATGCATGGAGTTGTTGCAGCGGCACAAAGGTCAGAGAGGGAGCACAAGTTAGTGACAGAGGGAGCTTCAGCATCAAGGGTGTTTATGGCCTGACGGAGATGTCAAAGTTGGGAGATCAGTTACTTACTTCTCAGTAACTAAGTTGCAATGCAGCAGTTAGCAGTGGCACTGCTATGGGTAGCACGATGCAACATGATGAGAGGGGTTGTAGTGCAGATGCAGCAGTGGCAGTGGTAGGGCCATGGGCAGCAGCACAAATGCAAAGGGAGTTGCAGTATGGATGCAGCAGTGGTAATGGCAGGGCCATGGGTAGCAGCACAGGATGCGGTAATGCAAATGATGGGCAGCAGGCCTAGCATCAGCACAGGGACTGATGTCAGATTATCAGGGTGATACTCAATGAGGAGTATTACTAGAGCACAATCCGCGCTAAGAGCAAGTGTTGATTTAGGGTAGCATCGGATGTGCTCTAGCCACGAAAATTGGTGGAGAGGCTAAGGCACATGAGATCTCCAATACCTAGAAAGGGTTTGGGCAAATTCTAAATAGTTTGGGAAATATTAAAATAAGTAATATTTCAATGGAGTCCTTAAGTCTAAACTTAGGGAAATTAAGATATTAATGTGAATTAATATAATACTGTGTTAGAATGGTCCAAAGGTCATGGATCAAGCACTTCTATTTTGTTTGGCTTCCTTCCTCCGCAAACTCTCTCTGGTCGATGATGGACGTGTTTCCCTCTCACTGGTAAAGCCTAGTTAGTGAGCCCTTTGAGCAGAGCTAAACTCCATATGTCACTACTTTATATAGAAAATGGAAGCAAGAAAGACACAGTGGCTAACCTTAGCTAGATGGAAATCTCCAAAAGTCATGGATCAAGCCAGATCTATTCTTAGTCGTTGATTAGGGACTTAATCTCATCCATTGATTTGTCAACGAGAAAAGTATAAGAGGAGGCTTGAAGGTCACTTGGAGAACACACCAAGAGATCAATATTTCGACTTTTTGGGGCTAGGTTTGCTGAGAAAGTTGAGAGAGTGATTAGACTTGCAGCTGAGGTGCAGTAAATGCAGAAACAGAGAGGCAGAGATAGCACAAAGAGGTTTGGCGTAGTAGCCAGAGAGACGAATGCAGAAGCAGCCAAGGGTTTACGCAGAGCCGGCCTGGGCTCACGTAGAGCCGGCTTGGGCTCACGCAGAGGCAGTCGAGAGTTGCGCAATGCCTCATAGGGCTAGTGTGAGTGACACAGAGGGCCAAAGGGCTAACACAGTGCCTCCAAAGGTTGACGCAAGCCAAGCTAGAGTGACGTTGGGCTAAAGCTAGGCCAGAGAGAGGCTGACGTTGGGGACCGGGGTTCCATGGGCTAGATTGGAGTTGTGGAGCTGTAGGAGTGTTTATCCAGAGTTTTAGCCAAAATATCTACATCTGAGTAGAGAGGTGCTACTGCCGAGATTATTCTCTGTTGGGTGAGCTGAGTTTGGCACCCAGATTGTATTTTGAAACTGCTTAATAAATCAAACCCTCAAATAGTTGCACCGGTTTTCTTGCATTAGGTTTTTCCGGGGACATTAGTCCAAAAACAACGGTGTCACTTGTGTGCTTATTTCTATTTCCTTCAGTTGATAATCTATAATGTGTTGAGCATTTACTTGTATTTAGTTCCAATATCTACATGGTAAATAACTTGTTAATTAACAGAATAAGTAGGTAGGAATAAATCAATAAAGTGCATGAAGGGTTTCTAACGTGTCAAACTTAGAAATTTCAACATCCTGCAGCCTCTGCGTGGATGACGCATGCCCTTCTGGCCTCTGCGCAATCTTTGTTGCCTCTACATGGCTCCCTCTGGCTTTGTGTCTGCCTCTCTACCTCTGCGTTGGTCTCTCGACGTTGTCTCTGCCTCTCTACCTCGTACTCACTGCCCCTCGCTACAAATTGATCACTGATTGGATTTCACTTAGCAAACCCCACTCTAGAAAATTGAATAACTGATCACTCTGGTGTGTTCTCCAACTGACCCTCAAGCCTCTTCTTATACTTTTCCTGTTGGTCCTTCAACAGCCGAAATTACATCTCTAATCAACGACTAAGATTAGATTTGGCTTGATCCATGTCCTTTAGAACCTTCTAACCCAGTTTTATATTAATACCCATTAATATTTTATTTTTACTAAATTTAGACTTAGGAACTCCATTAAAAATATTAATTATTTTAATATCTCCTAAACCAGGTAGAATTTGTCCAAACCATTTTTGGATCTTGGAAATCTCATGTGCTTTAGCCTCTCCACCAATTTTCATGGCTAGAGCACATCCGAAGCTACCCCCAATCAACAACGGGCAGCATGATGCAGCATTTGAGATAGAGTTGCAGTGAAGATGCAGTGTTGGGAGGAAGGACCAGCAGTAGCACGAATGCAGCTGGAGCTGCAATACAAATGTAGTAGTGGCAATGGCAAAGCCATGGGCAGCAGCGCAGGAGGCAGCAGTGTAGTGGATGTAGAGCAGCAGGCCCAACATCATCACAGTTACCGGTGATGAAGGATTAGTGTGATGTTTAGTGGTGGAGCATTACAAGACCACATTCCACACTAAGAGGGAGTGTTGATTTGTGTTAGCATCAAATGTGCTCTAGCCCTGAAAATTGGTGGAGGCTAAAGCACATGAGATCTCCAAAACCCAGAAATCGTTTTGGGAAATTCCATCTAAATGAGGAGTTATTAAAATAATTAATATTTTTAATGGGTTCCTAAGTCTAAACTTAGGAAAACAAAAATATTAATGGGTATTAATAAAGATAAGGATGAGAAGCTTCTAAGAGACGAGGATCAAATCTATTTTAATCTTAGTCGTTGATTAGGGACTTAATCTCAGTCGTTGATTCATCAATAGGAAAGTATAAGAGAAGACTTGAGGGTCATTTGGAAATCACGAGCAGATACTCAGTATCCCAAGGAAACTCGATTTTCAGAGAGAGGGGAAATCGATTTCAGAGGGAGAGTTGCAAGGTGGAGGAAGAGGGGCTGATTAGCAACAGTCAAGAAGCTCAGAAAAGGTGACGCAGGGACTCTAAGAGACAGTGCAGAGGGAGACGCAGAGAAGAACAAAGCAGCGCGGGGCCAAGCAGAATGATGCAGGGCTGACACAGTAGGGAAAGGAAGTCCTCTAAGGTGTCATAAAGTCTCGAAGAAAAGTCTTAGGTGTTTTCTCCCAGTGTCTATGCAAAAATTTTCTGTAAAAGTGATTGTTGTTGAAGATTAATAAAACCCTCCTCTGCTACACCGGTTTTCCTGCATTGGGTTTTTCCGGGGACAATTATCCAAAAATAATTGTGTTGATGTGCTTGATTCTTGTGCATGTAGATGTTTCTGTATAATAGTGTGATATCTGTAGTAGAATTTGTTTTAATATTTACTGAAGGCATTTCGTACATAACTTATTGGAAAATAAGTAGCTAAAATAAATCAGTTGCTGTAGTAATAGAATTTCTGTTTAGAAATTTTCACATAGGACACATATGACCAGTGTGGCCATATGATTTGCATTACGATTTTGTCACTACAGTAGCAGGCATGTTGGCATCACTGCCATGTTGTACATGCCCAAAAGCATATTGGGCAATTGGGTTATCTGTATTTTGGATCAGATATTCTAGCAAGATTCCAATTTGGATCAGACTTGTAGCAGGTCCCCTCTTGTTCTTGCCACGACACTACATGAAGGACATTGTGCATGCTTTGAAGGATTAATGGTGGGTAGTATCTGATGGGTAAGGGTTGTAAAGGAATTTCTCTTTGTACCTCATTCAAGTTCTCTGATGCATAGCCAGAAAAGGGAATCATTGTGTTGGATTTAGTGATTGCCTTTGTGAATTATTAAGAGAATGTAAATTAGTGGCAAAAAGGGTGATGGAGAATGTGTCTATTGACACAAAAATGAATAAGCAAGCAGGACAGAAGGGCAGAGTAGATCTAAAAGAGTTTGCAGAGAAGTAGCAGAGAAGGGTTCTTGGAAGAAATCGTGTGAGTAACGCTACCTGGAAGTGTGAAGATCTTTGTATGGAGGAGAGTGGACTCGAATGGACAAAGTTGTGAGTATGAACAATGAAAGAATAGAATAGTAGAAGATCAACATGTGACCAGCAAAGTGGAAGATTAGTGTTGTGGAGCAGTTAAGGAGCCGGGTAAAGCTTATTGTCGTGCATGTTGACCGTGATAGGTCCAAGAATCAAGTTGAAGAAGTAGGTCGGTGCCTACTAATTTGCTAAGTTGATGCTCAGCTAGGGGATTGTAGCCATCTGTAGGCTGGTGCCTACGAATTAGCTAAGTTGCTGCTCACCTAGGGGATTGAAATCTCCTATAGGTTGGTGCCTACAAAATTTGTAAGCCAGTGCATACTTTGTACAGAGAAGTTTACAAAATATTTACAAAGAAAAATTTGTACCAGTGTTTCTTGTATAATGATCTGTGTTCCATTTTATATGTCCTTCAAATGTGTTAAAAGCTAAAACCGACCCCCCTCCCAGTGTTTCCAACACTATACAGTATACACCAAAGAATCCACTAAATATGAATCTCAATCCAAAGACAACTTCAGAATCAAAGCCATAGGATTCACCAAGGGCTTCAAGCATCTAAAGCCACTTTATAGTCTCCATTGTGTACTTCCCTTACCCAAGGGAGACTTCTCTTGCACCCTACCACACCTTTAGACCAAGAAAATAGTGCATCTAGCATATTCATTCGATCAAGGTGGGGCCATCTATTTTGAGGTATATCAACCATTTTTGCACACAAGATATTTCTTTTAATGTTTTTGGCATTCTCGTGTGGGTCATGGGTTGAAATTGGATTATTGACCATGATGCTTTGGTTATATACTTGTTACCTTACTTCACCTTGGTTGTTATCATTTCTTCCTAATCTAGTGTGACCTTACTTAAGGTATTTCTTTCAATATTTAGGAGTAGCACAAATAGTAAGCTCTAATTATGGTAACATTCCATCATAGTCATGCTTAACACTTGTCATCCTTCCCCTTATTCCGTTATCCCATCTTTTGATTGGTTGCAGTGTAGAACGACTCTAATAGGACCCGGAAGTACCCACAAGTCTTGACAAGTTTTATAGAGAGACGAGTCACTCACATAGAACCCGCAGTTTCTACCCGTACCCACCAAAACCCGCATAAAACTCCGCTACCCGCATTGAACCCGTGAAGAACTGCATATGACCGACATAAGACCTTTGGAGAGTCAGAAACCCTCAAAATTCGATTTGTTTTCTTTTTTGTGCTTAAAATTTACCATAATTTAAATTTTTCTATATTTTTCCGAGTCTTATACGAGACTTATGTGGGTCATTCCCGAGTCTTATATGGATCGTCGAGTCAATAGCTAGACGAGTCTTATACAAGTACAAATATTGCAACATGGATTGGTTGTTGCCAGTCACTAATGCTAGTTTCCTATAAGCCTTTTCTTATGAGAAGAAGGGGTTGGAAATAATTGAGGTTAACACTGCCTTAAGAAAAGAAAAAGCATAAACCAAATATCAAAATTCAAAAAGAATGGCAACAGATGTAAATCAGTCAAAATCCAATTATAGCTTGAGCAGTCTTATATAGCCACTAGTCCCCGAGACTATCTATACATATAATGCCTGTCAAAGTAAAATGAACTCTCAAAGAACATCATGACCCTGATGAGGTGATCAACTACCCACCATTAAAAGTGGGGGGTGGGGGGGTAGGTGGAGTACATGATAAATCAATGAAGCTTGTTAAACAAGCCAAATCAAATGGAGAAAAAGGCAAATAAGGGGACATGTAAAAACCAAGGTGAGGGAAGGTAACTCAAGCAGGTAAGCACTACCTCTACAAAGGTGCTCATGGATGATGGTTTTACATAACCTGGTATAAGACTATGACATATTTCATAAAATAAACCCCAAGCCACAACACCTACCACTTATATATATCGTTGGAAAGGGTCAGCCTAGAAATTGTTCCTCGAGTTAGGATTCAAAGCACCTAATAAGGTCATGAGATAACCCAACCATACATGAGTATGGCACTATGACAAATTTCATGAAATAAACCCCAAGCAACAACACACATCATTTGAAAGCGTCGACCTATAGGAATTATTCCTCGCATTAGGGTTCGAAACACCTAATAAGGTCATGAGATAACCCTCCCATACCTAAGTATGGTAACATCTCTACAATCATAAGCTAGTAAGACTAATGTTATTGAAACCGAATCAATGATCAAACCAAAAAACCCTTTGAACTGAGAATCAGTTGGAACCGAACCAGAACCTGTGAAAAAATCAGACCAAAACATCGGTCAACCAAAAACACCTAAACTATTCAAGTTTTAAAGAAAAACATAAATATTCATGTGCATCCATATCAATCCAAACCATTTAGAAACAAATAAGCAAACATTTTCATGCATATAGCACATAAGGGTGCACAGCCAAAATAGCATCAAGTGCAATCCATCTTTGAACCGAAAATACATCAACAAACAGGTTCTAGATGGCCTCTATCATCCAAAATAAATCATGTTATAACAAATACCTACTTATCTCAAAACAATTGCCAATATTGGGATCTTCGTCATTAATATCACCCTCTAAGCATTAAAATAAGATAGAAAAAAAATAGAATGTCAAGTCAAGATTTTGTTTGAGTGAAGGGTATATTTTTAGTAGGGTCATGATAGAGGAGTTCGACAACCAATGCCACTAACGTCAAGGTACATAGATGGTTTGGTGCTCTTGATTAAACACTAGTTTCATACCCTTGTACGTGACAAAATCCAATGGAAATGTTGTGAACCCCCAAACTTTGAAATACTGAAAAACTATTAAGTGTACTCGATTTTGAGTGAGATCTAAAACTCTATTTTCTTCATATGAAATCCAATGAGGTCAGAACCACTCTCAAACAACCTAAGTCATTTCATGGTAATGTTAAAAATTTAAGTAAAATGATATTAGGCCGCCCCACTCAAAAAAAATGTTTTTCTTAAGTTACATTTGGAACGTCTTTGGTCAAATTGTATAGAACCGGTGAATTCAATACAAAACCAAACCTGGAACCGCACTGATTTGACCCCCAAACCAATCGGACTGGTCGATTCCACCAGTTCTAGTCTTGTTACAATGACATTGAGTAAGACATTTCAAAACAATACTTGTGTGAAGTACTTTGATGGCTTTAACATTAAATATGGCCTATGTTGTCCCATCTTTTAACTGTTTGTTTTCAATCACTCGTGTTGGTTCATTACTGCCCTTGTATTATGAGAAGAAGGGATTGTTCATACTTGAGGTTGATGCAATTGTAAGAAAAGAAAGTGCATGAGTTGAATATTAAAATGCAAAAGAGTGGCAAGAGATGTAAAGCAAGTAAAGGCCAAAATATATCCTAAGCTCAACCCACTCTTATACTGCCACTCATCTACAAGTATCCATGCATATCACACCTATCAAAGTAAAAGGAACTCTCTATGAACATCTTGACTTCAATGAAGTGATAAATTGCCCATCATAAAAGGGGTGTAATGTTCCAAACTAGGGAAAATAGTGCTAAGCAAAGCAAATAATAAAAACAACACCATAAAATTGAAACATTCAGTGCAGACCCATAAAAAGTCTAGGAATATCCAACAGCTGGGCCATTCTATTATAATCTGGGAGAAAACTACAATAATGTGGACGTGGTGCACCTGGGCTTGCCTCAATGGCAAGCATGATCAAACCCAAGTGGTAATATGTCAAGCTCAGATGGCACAATCACTGTTGCAATGATGCCCTGTGCTACCCCTGTGAAACTATGTTGTTTGTTGCAAGGATGTTGTTGGAAACCCCACCTCCGGTGCTCAGAAAATTACGGAAAATTATCCCCAACCTCTCCACCAAATACCCAAAATAACCCACAAAGGAATTGGACAAATGTCGACCTCGGAATTTTGGCCCAAATTCCCCTTAGCACCTCTCGCTGCCAGCTGAGTTGGGACCCTTGTTTGACCACTTAGAACTGCCCAGAAAATTCTATAAAATCAGGAGTATGATCCTTGATCAAAACCCAGAAAGGGTTTCCCTTAGTTCTGTCAGGCCAGGTAGTAACTCCAATAGGCAGTAAAACTGATTCGTTCTATTTCATTAGGTAGGCTATTGTTATATACAAAAGGGTATGACTGCTCAGTTCATCTTCTGATGACTGTTCACATTCCTAATTTAACTATTTACATAAATTCACCCAACCGTGAGGATTAGGTGTCAACATCCCCCCCCTTAATCTGAAGGGATGTTGGTGAGTCCAAGCATCGTTCTGAATCTTTCAAGTTTTTCTCTTCCAAGCGCTTTGGTGAAGATGTCTGCAATTTGCTCATTTGTGGAACAATG
>APFE031681071.1:83558-98836 GCA_000404065.3 Pinus taeda
CTTTCACAGCAAATCCTTCAGGCTGGGACATAAAAACATTCTCTTTTAGATCTCCATTCAAGAAGGCAATTTTTACATCCATTTGATGGACTTTCCAACCGTTTTGAGCTGCTAGTGCAAACAGTGTCTGGATGGTGGCCCATTTTGCTGTGGGGGAAAAAGTTTCCTCATAATCGACCCCTTCCTTCTGTGCAAAACCTTTTGCCACAAGCATAGCTTTGTGCTTGTCAAGTGAGCCATCAGCTTTGTACTTGTTCTTGTAGACCCACTTGCAGCCAATTGGTTTGGTTCCAAATGGAGGATCAACCAGCTTCCAAGTGCCGTTCTTTATGAGGGCATCATACTCCTTTTGCATCGATTCTTTCCATTCATCATGAGAAGCAGCTTCTTTAAAGGAAGTTGGTTCAAAATCTGTAGACAAGTTCAATTCACAATCATAAGAAACATCCATATCAACAAGTGAATTCAAGTCATCTACATCACCTCCATTTTGTCGGTTTGAGTTTCTGGTGCCTGTTTTTCCAATTTCATCAGGATGAACATTTTCAAGTGTCTTCGTCAGCCACTTTGGGGGACCTTTCTGAGATGGTCTGGGCTGCTCTGTTGATTGAGTTGGGACTGAATCAACATTGAGTCTCCCAATTTTATCAATTACATCACTTAAAGCATCATCAGTTGTTGGAGTTTCAGTCGCGGGAGAGTGTTCTTCAGAAGAAGATTCCACATGTTGATCTAGAATAGGAATCCCCCCTTCAAGATGTGGAATCTGATTATCAAATTCTTGAAATGATTTCGTTTTTGCGAATCTATCCAAGCGATAAAGTTGTTGCTCAACAACATTGTCAGATTTGGATGATTCAAGAAAAATTACATCTCTAGATACAACAAACTTTTTATTTACTTCATCATAGAGGTGGTATGCTTTGGAAGTGTTTGAATACCCCAGGAAGATACACTTACGACTTCTAGCACCAAGTTTGTTTCTATGTACCTTTGGTATCAAAGCATAACAGGTGGAACCAAAGATCCTGAGATGTTTTACCGAAGGAACATGTCCATACCACAATTCATAAGGAGTGTTGTTTCTTATAGCATTAGATGGACATCTATTCGTTATATATGCAGCACATAGAACAGCATCAGCCCAAAACATTATCTTTACATTTTTGAAGAAAAGCATGGATCATACCATATTCAAGATTGTTCAATTCATTCTTTCAGCTACACCATTCTGTTGCGGATTATAAGGCATAGTTGTTTGATATTTGATCCCATGTTGTCGAAGATAGTTTTCAAATTCATTTGATGTATATTCTTTTCCATTATCAGTGCGAATAGACCCAATATGAGATTGTGCATCATTTTTAATCCATTTATGAAAATTCTTGAATGTTTGGAAAGCATCAAATTTGTTCTTCAATAAATAAACCCAGCACATTCTGGTGTAGTCATCAATAAACGTCATGATATATTTATTTCCATTTGCAGAAGAAACAGGCATTGGACCACATAAGTCTGATGAATGAGTTCAAGTTTCCTATGTGCTCTTGAATGCGAATCATGAAAACACTGTTTGCTATGCTTTCCTAGAATGCAAGCATCACATTGCTTAAGTTTTCTAGGAATTGTAGGCAAACCAGGAACACCATTTTTCTTCAATAAGCGGAGATTGTCATAGTTCAAATGTCCAAATCTAGCATGCCATAATAAACTTGATGGAAGTGTACCTTTTTCATGATGAGAATTGTATGAGAAATGTTGTGCATGAGCAGATGTTCCTTGCAGTTTGAGAAGCCTTTCTTCTTCTATTCCCCTCATGACAAGTGAGTGATCAAATGCTTTTCTTGCCTCAAGCTTGCCATCAAACATATGAATGGAGTTACCTTGGTGGCGGATGTGGACCAAGGACAACAAGTTTCTCTTGAGCTGTGGGAGATATAGAACATGATCCAAAAGAAAGTCTGGAAGACCAGGCAGTTTAAGCCTGATTGTGCCAAGCCTTGATGGCTTGATTTTTGACTGATCTGCAAAGTATACTGCTCCATCAACATTGTTAGTGAAATCTTCAAAAAAACCTTTTCTATGAGTCATGTGACAGGTTGCTCCTGAATCAAGCAACCAATCATTTTTCCAGGAAGCAAGTGAAGCATTAAACAAATCTTCATTTACTCCAATGTTACATTGTGCCTGAACATAGTGAGCGGATTCAGGTGCTTTACCTTTGTCTGTATCATCAGTTTTACCTTTCTGTTGGTTTCTTTTCTGCTCAATTTTGTCCCATGGTATCAGAGCCAGCTCCTTGTTTTAGCTATTATGCTCCTGTAACTCCTCTGTCCTAGCCTCTGCCTCTGCCTCTGCCTTATTCCCCTCTGTCCTGAAATAACCTGCCTCTGCCATATTCCTTTCCAGCGCTGCGCATATGTCCATACTGTCCAGACAGAAGCGTTGTACATTAAATTTTTTTGAATAGCGTTGTCATTTCCTGTTGAACCCTGAGATGCTGAAGGAATCTGCGTTGAATACGCTGGTCAATTGAATATGTTGGTTGCTATTGTGCATTATGAAACGTAACTTCATCGCTGTTGTATGGAGCGCCAATAGTTACGTTTGTGAGAGTGATTAAAAAAGGATCGACTGAGGATTTTCAGGCTTCCCTTATGCAATAACTCACCCCTCATCAGCAATGGCTCCGAAAACATCTTGGTAGTGACTATCGATGGCGTGGGAATCGGTCTCGGGCTTCTGTTCGTTTCCATATATCTTGAATTTTTATTATTTACCTTCGCCTTTACGCTGCATAGGTTCTTAGCGTATTGTTTCAAAAATTGACCCTTCACAGTTTGCCCTTCCTCCAATTTCGAATTATGTTGTTGTGATTGATCCTGTCAATCTCTGCTCTCCCAACTCCAACAATCCTCCTCAAATGGCCCTCCAAGTGATCTCCTACTTCTCCCGCCCAGCTTCAACTCTACAATTCCTTCCTCCAACTCCCACGCGAGCCCAGTGATGGCTCTCTATACAGGCCCAGGGCACAGTAAATCAAACTGCTCCAATGCAACAACCTCCTGCTCCAAAACTCTCCCAGAATGTTGATCCTCCACTATAGCTTCAATGCCCAAACTCCCCCAACAGTTGCTGCCCAAATGAACCCACAAGCAACACCTTCATTTCCCATTCTGCATCCTCCAGAAACATACACTAGCTGAGACAAACGCTGAATGATATGACTGTGAAACTCCACCGACTCTCCTCCAAGGTAGTACGAAATGCCTTCCTAGGGTGGCACTCGAAGTCCACCGAAGCAAGGGTTGAGATCTCCGCTTGAAGACACTCGTGTGCTAAACAACACAGTAACCTGGCTAAGGAGCTCGAGCAACTAAGGTTGAGTTCAATATGTCAAAAGATACCAAATGCGGCTAAGCCCCCTCTATTTATAATTCGTGGGCCTCTTTTCCCATGTGGCCCCCTCCAACTAACAGTGCATCTTTACCTCCTTAGTCATTCGAACTTCCCTCTAAGGTAGTGCATATTTCCTAATCTAGGTGGCCCCCACGCTATGCCAACAAAACATTTCAGCCCCTTTTTCCTTCCCAAGTCTTTTCCAAAAATCACATGGGTCCCATGGCCTCCAAAATTGTCAGAATTGTAGAATAAATAACCTTGTAATAATTTAATTCCAAAAGGGACATTACAAGGGGTTATTCCATTATTACATAACAATCAATGAAGCTTACTATACAAGCTACCTAAAATAAAGGAAAATGCATATATGGGAGATTAGGGAAACAAAGGCGAGGAAACTAACTCAAGCATTTTTAAGCGCTCCCTCTACAAAACTACTAATGAACAAATAAGTTGATATAACCTATCTTACGACTATGGTGCCACTCATGAAGTAAACCCCAAATCATAACACCTTTCCTACCTATCTTTTAAAAGGGTTGGCCTATGAATTGTTCCTCTGCTTAGGATTTGAAACACCTAATAAGGACTAGTGATAACCATCCCATGAGTCAATTGGGATAGTTCCTGAGTCATCAAAGCACATGCATCAGTAAACTAGAGGGGGGATCTTCTTCATGACTAATGTACTCTCTCTCATTTCTCTCTTCTAGCTTCTACATTCTTGTGCAGGAAATGTCATCGTATTGGTTCTATATCTATCTTTTTAGTGCAATCAACCTCTTGGTATATGCAAACTAAAGCCTTGACATGCATTTATGTGGCTTTCAAAGCTTGTTGGTATTTTCATGATTTCTCATGCAATGTTTTAGAAATTCTTTAACCTTTAGCTTGGTAACAAATCTCCCATTTAAAATATTTTCTTCTCATTTTCTTTCATCATTTAAAGCTATCCCTGAAAAAATTCCACCATTTTTATAAAGCATTTTTATAACCCCTTTCGCAACTTGATCGCATGCCAAAGCAATTTTTGTGTGTGTCATTTTATGCCTATTTTGCAAATCTATCGGGAAGCAACACATAAGTCTAGGGGCAACCTCCTGAGGTTGGAAAGAACCAATCTAAAAAGAGAGAAGAATTTCTCAAGGACTTTGGATTCATCAAGTTTCTCAACTTTCTAGGAAGTGGATTTCTATGCTAATAGGGTGCAAACACTAAATTTATATGTTGTCATGCTTGTCATGAGAGAAAACATTACACATGTACCGATCTAAGGAAGCATCCCATTTGATAATAAGGTGACCATTGGTATCATAACTTACCCTAATGTATCAAACAAAGATAATGTTGAAATTTCCAAGTCTAACCCGTTAGAAATTCTCTTGCACTATCTAGTTTATTTCTCCTGCTTGTTTAATTACTGAAAAATTTATTTAACCATATAAATACTGAAATAAACACAATGCAGTCTCAACCATCTACAGATCATCAACTGAAAGAAATGGACAAACACAAAAGGGAAACTGTTATTTTTGGCCAATCGTCCCCGGCAAAACCCAAATTGGGAAAACCGGTGCAGCAGCTCTAAGGGTTTTATTATTAAGCAGATTTTCTTGAGTACAACTGGGTGCCAAACTAGCTCACCCGACAAAGAAATCTATATGGTAGTAATACCTATTTTCGGAAGCAGATATTTTGAAAGTCTGCTCCACGAAACCCTCTCCAGAGGCTCTCTGACGCATTACGTCAACCCTCCTGACCTCTATGTCAACCTGAAACCCTTTGCATCAGCACTCTAAGGCTCTTCGCAACCTCTCTAGCCCTCCTCGTCACTTCTGCAACCTCTACGTCACTCACGCAAGCCCTCTATCCCTCTGCGCAAGCACTACGTGGCTTCCTCTGGCTCTATGTCTACATCTCTGCCTCTACGTTGGTCTTCCGGCACTATCTTTGCCTCTTTGTGATGCACTAACTGCCCCTCGTTGCAACTGATCACTGGTTCAATTTCTCTTAGCAAACCCCGCTATAGAAAATCGAACTCACTAATCACTCTAGTGTGTCTCCCACTAATCCTCTAGCCTCCTCTTCTACTTTTTACGTTGAGTCTTCAACGGCCGAGATTACATCTCTAATCAACAACTAAGATTAGATTTGGCTTGATCCATGTCATTTAGAACCTTCTAACCCAGTTTTATATTAATACCCATTAATATTTTTATTTTTCATAAGTTTAGACTTAGGAACCCATTAAAAATAAATCTCATTAGAGATCTCATGTGCTTTAGCCTCTCCACCAATTTTCATGGCTAGAGCACATCTAATGCTACCCAAAATCAACACTCCCTCTTACCAAGGAATGCACTCTAGTAATACTCCACTGCTAAGTATCACCCTTATCATCCGACACTGTTGTCTATGCTGATGCTTGGCCTCCCTGCCCAACATCCTTTGCACAGTTGCTTCCTATACCGCTGCCCATGGCTCTAACACTACCACTGCTACATCTGTATGACAACTCCCTCTGTATCCACGCCGCCGCTGGTCCTTTCTCCCAACACTGCATCTGCACTGCAGCACTCTCTCATCATGATGCATCGTGCTGTCCATAGCACTACCACGGCTACTGCTACATTGCAACTCAGCTACTGAGACGATGGTCACTGATCTACCCAACTACTGATATCCTTGTCAGGCTAGAAACCCTCCTGATGATGAAGCTCTCTCTGCTGCCATCCTTTGCTCCCTCTGTTATCTCTACGCTGCTGCAATAACTTTGTGTCTCTCGCACTGCTACAAACAACTTTGTGCCTTCATGCACTGCTGCAACCTGCTATGTGCCTCTCGCACTGCTACAACCCACTACGCTACTACACATCCCTGCACTCAAGCATTGTTCTGTTGCTCCATCCGCATCCGCTTCTACCGACATCCGCCATCCTGCTACTGTCACTTCAAGCTCCTGTAGCCGGATATGATCCAAGAGTTTGGGTACCTCAAGGATCTTGCTCCTCATCTCCTATAGTCCTCCTGACTACAATTCAATGTCTCCCCACCTCTTCTCTAGAGGTACATGACAACTCAAGGCACAATCGTCATTATCCTCTACCTCCTTTTCCGCCTTAGGCAGTGCTGCCTTGGAGTCAGACGCCTCTCCCTTATTCTACTTGCTCGAACATTGGGTTGCATAATGACCCAGCGCCCCACAGTTCAAGCACTTAATCTTGGAGGGGTCCTTTTTCTCTGCGAAATCCCAGTAGTGGCTGAATCGCTCCACTAGCCAACTGTGTCACTGCCTCTCACCGCTTCTGCGCTAGCCCCTTCTCTGGATCGAATTAATGATGTAGGCCCTCTTTGTCACCACTTCTCTATTGTTTTCTGCTTAGGAACAGCTTCTGTCACACAAGAGAGTTGTTTTTGCTGCAAATTCTTCGATTCAAATGGTGCCTTCAGCTCTCCTGTGATCTGTAACGCTCTCATACCATGTTGAAATTTCTAAGTCTAACCCATTAGAAATTTTCCTGCACTATCTGGATTATTTATCCTACTTGTTTAATTACTAAATAAGTTATTTAACCATATAAATACTAAAATAAACATAATGCAGTCCCAATCTCAACAATCTACAAATCATCAATGGAAAGAAATAGACAAACACACAAGGGACACCGTTATTTTTGGACGATCGTCTCCAAAAAAACCCAACTTGGGAAAATCAGTGCAACAGTTCTTAGGGTTTTATTATTAAGCAGATTTTCTCGAGTAAAACTCGGTACCAAACTGGCTCATCTGACAAAGAAATCTATCTGGCAGTAATACCACTTTTCGGAAGCAGATATTCCAAAAGTCTGCTCCACGAAACCCTCTCCAACGCCTCTCTGAGACACCTGCGTCAACTCTCTCGGCCTTTAGCGTGAAACCCTCTGCGTCAGCCCTCTAAGGCTCTGCGCAGCGGCCCTCTAAGTTAATTCTGCAGCCTCTGCATCAATCACGCAGGACCTATGGCCCTCTACACAGTCACTATTGGCCTATGCGTCGCTTCCTCTGGCTCCGCGTCTGCCTCTCTGCTTCTGCGCTAGTCTTTCGACACTATCTATGCCTCTACTATGCACTAACTGCCCCGCGCTACAACTGATCACTAGTTTGATTTCTCTTAGCAAACACCGCTCTAGAAAATCGAATTGACTAATCACTCTGATGTGTCTCCAACTGGGCCTCAAGCCTCCTCTTATACTTTTTATGTTGAGTCTTCAACGGCCGAGATTACATCTCTAATCAACGGCTAAGATTATATTTGGCTTGATCCATCTCATTTAGAACCTTCTAACCCAGTTTTATATTAATACCCATTAATATTTTTATTTTTCATAAGTTTAGACTTAGAAACCCATTAAAAATATTAATTATTTTAATATCTCCTTCATCGGGTAGAATTTCCCCAAACTATTTATTAGTTTTGGAGATCTCATGTGCTTTAGCCTCTCTACCAATTTTCATGGCTAGAGCATATCCGATGCTACCTCAAATCAACACTCCCTCTTAGTGACGAATGTGCTCTAGTAATACTCCACCACTGAGTATCACCCTAATCATCCAGCACTGGTACCTGTGCTGATGTTTGGCCTTCCTGCCCAACATCCTCTGCACTGACACATCCTATACTGTTGCCCATGGCTCTAATCAGTGTTTTAAAAGCCGGCCGACATGGAACCGACTCGGCCGAGTTGGTCTGAGCCAGTAAAAAAATTTATGACTCGATCATCAAACCAGTTTGGTCGGCCGAGTTAAGACTAACCCGGCCGAGTCATGGCATGACTCGGCCGGGTCAGTCTTAACTCAGCCGAGTTCGTATCAACTCAGTCGGGTCACTTCATGCGGCCAGTAAACCCCAAAAGCGAAATTTTTTTTATTTTTTTATGTTTTTTCTATGTGGGGGACTCCAAATGGTTTTATTAATTGGGTTTTTGGTCTTTGGGGTCCATTCCCCTCTTCTAGTATTGATATGCTATTCAAATTTCATGGTAATGTTAAATTCTTGAAGTAAAAGTGACATTCTCCTTAATCTTCGTTTTCATCCTTTTACTTAAATTTTTAACATTACTATGAAATGACTCAAAATGTTTGAAAGTGGTTCCGACCTCATTGGATTTCATATGGAGAAAATAGAATTTTAGATTTCATTCAAAATCTAGCAGACTTATCAATTTTTCAGGATTTCAGGATTGGGGGATTGCAATGTTTCCATTGAATTTTGTCATGTATTAGGGTATGGAACTCGTATTTAATCAAGAGCACCAATCCCTCTATGTACCTTGATGTTAGTGACATTCGTTGTCAAACTACTCCGGGATTCCATCCCAAATCGGGAGCTTCTGAAAATGTCGCTACCATTCCCGTTTTCGCTCTCGCTCCCCACTTCCACTCCCGCTCCCAAGTAACACTAATCTAGATGATGTTGGCAACTCTAGCAGTAGCCAGTAGTACTGGTCACAGATTTTTGTTGTAGAGGCCATTTATAGCCTCCTTGGTTATGTGTTTTTGTTTTGATCTCTATATCATCATCGTGTATATATTAGACACTGCACTAGGTGCCATTTTTATATAATGGATATATTCATGAGCCTACTTTGATCATATGTTGTCTTCTATCTATATTCTAATGCTGCGTGTTTGGAAACATGAATGAAAATCTTTAAAATTATGTGTTTTTATAAAAAATAAATATTTAATGTATTTTTTACAACGACCGAGTCGATACCGAGTCCGAGTCCGAGTCGGACTCGGAGTCGACCCTCGGCTGAGTCGGAGTTGGAGTCGGAATTTTAAAACATTGGCTCTAATACAGCCACTAGTACATCTGTACGGTAGCGCACTCTGCATCTGTGTTGTTCCTGGTCCTTTCTCCGAACACTCATCTGCACTACAACCCTCTCTCATCATGTTGCATCGTGTTGTCCATCACACTACCACTGCTACTGTTGCACTGCAACTCATTTACTAAGACGATGGTAACTGACATCCTTGTCAGGCTAGAAGCCCTCCTGATGCTGAATCTCTCTCTGTTGCCATCTTGTGCCTGTTGCAACAACTTCGTGCCTCTCGCACTGCTGCAAACAACTTTGTGCCTTCCTGCACTACTCCAACCTGCTCTGTGCCTCTTGCACTATTGCAACCCCCACTATGTTGCTACATATCCCCGCACTCAAGCATTGTTCTGTTGCTCGATCCACATCCACCTCTACCGACATCTGCCATCTTGCTACTGTCACTTCAGAGCTCCCGTAGTCGAATATAATCCAAGAGTTTGGGTACCTCAACGATCCTACCCCTCATCCCCTATAGTCCTCCTGACTACAACTCAATGTCTCCCCATCTCTTCTCTAGAGGTACATGAGCACTCATGGCACAATCGTCATCATTGTCTACCTCCTTTTCCGCCTTAGCCAGCGCTGCCTTGGAGTCAGACGCCTCTCCCTTATTCTTCTTCCTAGGACATTGGGTTGCATAATGGCCCAACGCCCCACAGTTCAAGCACTTAATCTTGGAGGGGTCTTTTTCCTTCCTCTTCCCTTGCTGCCCCGCAGATGCCAAAGCCGCATCCTCTTCATCCTCTTTCCTGACTCGAGCTCCTTTGCCACTACTTCCCACCTTAATCAGCCATCTACTCTCTTCTTCGCGAAGAGCTACCCATAGTTCTTCCCAATCTGAAAGATTTTCTCCACCCAAAATGTTATGGATAAATGTCTTCCATTCCTCGGAGACTGCGTTCAGGGCGGTCCTCACCATCAACTGTTGATCCGGCGTGGCCCCTATGGAAGTTAGTTGGTCTCGAATTTCCCGCAACCTACTGAGGAAGTGATCTACCTGCTCCCCCTTTTGCATCTGATACGACTGCAACTAATTCTCCAGTAGCATCTTCCTCTGCATGGAAATGCCCTGATACAATGTTGTCAAGGTGTCCCACATCCCCTTTATTGTATTCTTCTCGTCAATATGTTGAACTACGTGATCCTTGACCCCATCAAGAATTATGCACTTTGCCTTGGCCATGGCATCCTCATACTTTTCTTTATAAGTTGGGTCGATTGGGATAGCCACGGTTCTCAAGCCGAAGGCCTTGATGCGATGCCTATCTAGAATAGACAGGATCTTGCCCTTCTGATGACAAAGTTGGATGCCTCGTCCAACCTATCTTAATCCCTTAGTCTGTTCATGGCCATCTCTGCTCTTCTTTCCGACTCCTCTGAGTCTCTACTTCCCTCCTGGAAGTTCTCTTCTAGAGTCCCTCTAAGTCTCAATTTCCCTCCTAGAAATCCTTCAGCCAACAATCGAATAGCGCCTCTTCGATCTCCTTTGCTCCTGCAACACTGATCTGGATTTCTTGGCTAGAAACCTGCCTAGGTAGCAACTCCCTTCTACCTTGGTTTTGTCCTGTTAGGTATTGTTCTAACTCAACAACAACAGCACCCCACCAGCTTCACTGTCCACGATCCACCCACAGCTTCCTATGCCCTAGCAACTAAAGAACTAAGCCTCTAGGCTCTGCACAATCTCGACAGTGGCTGAATCGCTCCACTAGCCAACTGCGTCACTCCTACTTGGTTGAGCAGCATGACGTGGCTCTTCTTGAGCCTCTTCTCTCTCTCACTGCTTCTGCATTGGCCCCTTCTCTGGCTTGAACTAATAATGCAGGCCCTCTGTCACCACTTCTCTACTGCTTTCTGCTTAGGAACAACTGTTGTTACTCAAGACAGTTGTTTTTACTACAAATTCTCTGATTCAGTTGGTGCCTTCAGCTCTCCTGTGATCTCAACACTCTGATACCATGTTGAAATTTCTAAGTCTAACCCGTTAGAAATTTTCTTGCACTATCTGGTTTATTTCTCCTACTTGTTTAATTACTGAACAAGTTATTTAACCATATAAACACTGAAATAAACACAATGCAGTCTCAACCATCTATAGATCATCAACTGAAAGAAATAGACAAACACACAAGGGACATCGATATTTTTGGACAATCATCCTTAGAAAAACCCAACTTCGGAAAACTGGTGCAGTAGTTCTGAGGGTTTTATTATTATGCAGAGTTTCTTTAGTACAACTGGGTGCCAAATTGGCTCACCAGATAGAGAAATCTCTCTAGCAGTAATACCTCTTTTCAAAAGCAGATATTCTGAAAGTCTGCTCGACGAAACCCTCTCCATCGACTCTCTGAGGCACTGCATCAACTCTCTAAGGCACTGCGTCAGCCCTCCTGGCCTCTGCATTAGCCCTCTAAGGCTCTGTGTAGCCTCTCTGACCCTCTACGTCACTCACGCAGGCCCTCTGGCCCTTTATGCAGTCACTGCTAGCCTCTGCATGGCTCCTACTTGTTCTGTGTTTGCCTCTATGCTGGTCTTCTAGCACTATCTCTGCCTCTCTGCTATGCACTCACTGCCCTTGGGTGCAACTCTGATCACTAGTTTGATTTTTCTTAACAAACCCCACTCTAGAAAATCAAACTAATTGATCACTCTAGTGTATCTCCAACTGACCCTCAAGCCTCCTCTTATACTTTTTATGTTGAGTCTTCAACGGCCGAGATTACATCTTTAATCAACGGCGAAGATTAGATTTGGCTTGATCCATGTCATTTAGAACCTTCTAACCTAGTTTTATATTAATACCCATTAATATTTTTATTCTTCGTAAGTTTAGACTTAGGAACCCATTAAAAATATTAATTATTTTAATATCTCATGCGCTTTAGCCTCTCCACCAATTTTCATGGCTAGGGCACATCCGATGCCACCCCAAATCAACAAATAAACCAAATTATATCAAGGAAGAGGAAGGTGTACATATCATTCATTGTAAAAAACAAAAGGATCAATGACTATGTTGCATGAAACATCGAAGAACCCGACGTTTCGGGCCGTACCTGTACCCGAAACTCTGAAACTTGGCCAAAGCACGACTGAAACTCTACCATTATGTAATTCCCTTTTAGAGTTAATATAGACTTGTTTTCCCTTTTAAATTGTCATCTATTGGTCTTATTCCCGTTTTTCTTGCAAGATAACGTATTATTCACTTATTTATTTATATATATGTATTTTTTTGTATATATACATATATGATGTTTTGCCTAGCTTTTCCATTTTTGGGAGGTGACGTTTCTAAATGTACCTATTACAGAAACTCCGAACGTTTCAACATTTCATGCAACTTAGGATCAATCTAATGGGTCATATAGAATTGTCATTCCAAATATTTCACATATGGATCCCTTACTTCTAGTGGAATCTCACAAGCAATTGGCGAGACCTAGAGAACAATGGCATATTTCCTTAATATTGGTAGAAGGGATGAGGTGGATGCAAAAGTGGTAAGGTTTTCTATATGGATGTGATGTACAATGTACCATTCAATGTTCTTCACTAAACCTATTGGCATGATATTGTTAAGGCCATCAACAATGCCCCTAATGGAAACGAGGGCCTCGAGCATGGGAATAGTAGAATTGTGTTACTAGATAAGGAAAGAGACAAAATGCAAAGAGCTACAATATGTTTTAAAGAACAATAGAAGGATAGTGGGTATCCATTATAACAATTAGCCAATTTTTAAAACTAACACTTGATGAATGTTCTTGGTGTGTCGAGTAGTGGTGCAGTGTTTCTTGCAACCGATGACTTCTCAGCATTTAGCGCATCTACTCAAAACAATTCAAACCTTTCATTGGAAACAATTAATGGTGTTAATTCTTATAATGTTATTCATGTAAATATTAAAAATGGTAGCTAATTATAAGGAAGTAGGCAAAATCATGGAGTAGGTGCAACTCCACATATATTAGTATTAATGTTTAATGCACACGTTGAAACTATTGAGAATTCAATAGAGCAATGTATATGTTAATTCTCTTAACTTGATAATTGTTTGTGTTACCTTTTTACTTATTAGCTTTGATCTTTATTATTCCAATGTGTAATACATCAAACAACTACCAAAACAATACGAACAATGACACAGTATATAGGCTGCAAGCCAGGGCCAAAACCCCTCCTCTTGAGGGGAAAACCCAAAAATATCTTCCTATCTTTTAGATCTTACAATTGTCGAATACCATGACCTAGACTCAGACAAATACCGTCAAAGATCAAGTCTTCCTTGGCCTCTAGATGCAATATCTTCGACCTCCCAGTAAGTCTAAAATTCTGCTACCCAGCAACTACTCCTCCTTCTCTAGGAAACTTCGATCTCCCTCTAACTTCTCTTCCCTTGACTTTGCTTGCCTTTGTTTGAGTCCTAGGCCTAATAGGAAACCCTAAGAGACCTTCACTTGCCTTCTTGCTCTTCTTGCTTCAAAAATCGAACCTTAGACTTCCCTAGTGCAGAAACCCTAACTTCGCACTTCCAAAACAATCTATTGCTCAAACTTCGCACTGCCCCAAAAGATTCTGCTGCCCAGATTCTATACTGCCCCAAAAGATTTTGTTGACCAGAAGAAACTGCTACCCAAATTTTGTATTGCCAGAGGAATGTAGAGAGACCCAAACACTTCAACTTTGCTTGTCCTTCTCTTCTTCGTATTTCTCTTTTCGACCTTTTGTTGCTTCCTTCTTCGCATGAGAGATGAGTGAATGAATGATCCAAATCGAAGACAAGTTCTTCTTATATATAGGCTTCCTTCAAGGGTGGACGTGACTCTTCATGTAGGCTGACTTAACAGCTCATTAGGTCGACTTGGTCTTGGAGGTATTTTTGACATTTTCAAGACAAAAAAAAAAAATCTTTTACAATTTACAATGTGCCCATAGGGTGTTTCATATATGACAATACTCCTATACCTAGGACAAACCTTAGAAGCACTCAATGTGTGCTTGACCTATAAAATAAATTCCTTGGGCAATAAACCCAAGCTCAATAATAATAATTCTAATTTCTTTTTCATTTTATATACAAGAGTAAATTTCATAATTATGAAAATTGAACCTAGTTACACATTCTTCAACACTCCCTCTTAACGAGGGAGGCATTCATAAGAGGTACATGGCTATTCTCAATCTCAAGAGATCTCATAAGAAGAATTAGATTGGTAACCTATCTGTCCAACATCATAAAAACTAGCATTGTCCCATAGCAAGGCCTTGACTAACAGCTCTATCTCTCCACAATATCAGAGCACGATGCTGGTGAGACCAATGATGTATAGACACCATCATCATTGTCTTTCCAAGGTACATACCCCACCCGGGTGTTCACATAGTACACCCTCTCGTTGGACTATTCTTATCTCAGGTAGCTAATCATCAAAGAATATCGGTCCACGACTGCTCTTATCTTGAATGCCCTAACAGATTCTAAAAGCGTATCGAATGTCAGATGGTTACCCAATTCTCCATTCTTTGTTCCCAAGTGAGGACAAGAATGTTTTGTCTATCTCTCCCTCTCAATTATGGAGGACAAATCCACCAAACCAAGATTGTCCCTTACGTATACAAACCAATGTTTTAAGACTCCGACTCCGACTCCGACTCGGCCGAGCAATGACTCCGACTCCGACTCCGACTCGGTAATGACTCGGCCGACTCGTTTTCAATGACTCGGTCGTTGTAAAAAATACATTAAATATTTAGTTTTTTGATTAAAAAACATAATTTTGAAGATTTTAAACATAATTTTAAAGATTTTCATTCATGTTTCCAAACACACAACATTATAATATAGATGGAAGACAACATATGATCAAAGTAGGCTCATGAACCAATCCATTATATCAAATGGTACCCAATGGCAATACATAGTCAACTGTCATACATGATCAAAGACTCAAAACAAAAAACACATAACCAAGGAGGCTAGAAATGGCCTCTACAAGACTACAAGTCTAC